>JAWPHD010001534.1:0-313262 GCA_037043455.1 Cyrtodaria siliqua | reverse complement strand
ATCCTCTCTGAAACTACAAGAGCTGGAGGTGTAATAAGCTACAGGTAGCTTAAGATTATTGTCCTGTACTAAATAATGCAAATGGTGTCCCTTGAATCAAGCCTGGAATCAAATTTGATACTTCAAAAGCTAAATAATAGTTCGCATGTACCATAAGCTTATGATCCTCTACCTAGTTTGTTCAAATGGCGACAATGGGGTCAAATATGGCCACTACGGGGGTCACAGTTTTACAGCTTTATATAAAGAAATTGTTGTTTCTTAAAACATAAGAGCACTTTGAGACAAGGCGAGTGGGTCTCTTGTTTATAGCTTGAAGTACACGTTTCATAAAATCACTTCAAAAGTTTTAAGCGAACTGAAATATAAAGAGAATGTGACTTTTATAAGGTATTCCATTATGAAGACTTAACCATGTTTACAAATCGCATATTGAATAAAACCACGAACTAAAATCACAAAGTATACCACTGCATTTTCGACAAATTGCAAAAAAAACAGAAAGGAAAAGAAAAGGCATTTTACGGTTTAACTGTTGATATTTAGGTGTTTCTTATACAAATTTTAAAATAACCGCCAAATTACGACAAAATTACACTACAAAAACAGTTTATCAAAACTCTATCCAGGTGTTCATCTCATATAATAATGCATATGTGTCGCTTAAAAGTATATGTTTATTCATGGGTTTTTGTAATATCCGTAATTGAATAAGTGTAAAATGAATTATCCATTTGTTTTATGTATGGCTGGTTAAAGCTTTTTATATTGTATCTATAGAGTTTTGATTCTCAAACGATGTAAGTTATGTATATACCTTGTGGTCAGTAGGTTTAGAAACGATGCACATATGTTGTAAAATGAGGCTGTTGTTGGCGGGATAGCTACTTTAACTGCAGTAGCACCTGTATGTCGGATATAGCTTTTAGAGTAAACATCAGTAAACTAACCGTGATCACTAAATGTAATCTATCTCGATGCACTGGGTACCGATTCTTATCTGGAAGCGTTTATATATTTTTTATATCTTAATGTATGTTATATTTTCACATTAAGTTATATTATTTAAATCAGATACTAAGAACTGAGTATTCTTAATTGTCCTGTTCTATCTCAAGGCATTAATTGCCAAGTTTATCAAAACAGCAATGAGCTGGGCATATATAAGGCTTGCAGGCATATTGCAACTCGACATACATGAATGCTAGATAAGAGAGACCGTTATGAACCCAGCTTCTAGGATATAACCTTTATGACGGATTAACATTTTAGTTGTATGTATTTTAATGCAGTCATCCTGCTTTAGCGCATACAGCCTGTTGATGCAGTGGATAGCACGGGGGACTTTAAATTCAGAGGTTCAAACCTGGTTCAAACCTCACTGGAGCCAGTGAATTTTGTCGGTGTGTTCTTGGGCAAGACACTTTTACCCTCGTCCGTCGGATGGGGACGTAAACCAGGCGATCCCGTGTATCGCTTGTTTTTTTTCTCCAATTACGTTAAAGAAACATAGGTGTCTATTCGTCAGTAGGGCAGGTTCCTAAATGCATATAATCATTCCACTTGCACGCGCAAAAATAGGCTTGATGCTTACTATCCTAGGTTAATTCCATACTCTAAATCAAGTACGGAGAACATCACAACCTAAGAACATCACAACCTATGTTTAGATAAATATCCTAAGCAGGTTATATTGTAACAACTGCACCAATACTAACAAATAGTTGCCATGGTAAGTAGTTAGCACAGTAATCTGGATATCACCCTAAATATATTTCTTCGTCGACGCCGTGTGGTTCCCGGCCAAGAATATGACCACTGCATATCCAGGCATAGGGGTAAAATTTCCCCGAATTCATGTTAATTTTGTCATTTTTGCTCATTATTTTCATCATGAAACCTGTATTGTTTCAGGTGCTACTTCAGTGGTGGCAGTGATCGTGGCTCCAGCGAAAAATGGAGTGTTTACTAGAGAATTTGCAGCAACTCTGCAGTTCTGCAGGTAAGAAGGTTCTAGGCACATTCTGCAAATTTTTATCTAAGATGTTAATGAAGAGTGAGCCGGGTCGAATGTTCATTCCTGTTGGCGCCATATAACATGTTTGTGTTGGTGCGCCGTAAAACCCCAATTCAAATCAATTCATCTTCGTCGATTCTTTTTTCAGTAACAAAAAAATGGTTCGTGCAAATGCATATACACTGTACTACTATTTTTACATTTCGTATGCAGAATTCTTCATTGTGTTGTATATGGGTGGGGTAATTCAGGTGTAAAAATCCTTAAAATATGCATAAATTGTAATTAAAAAGTATTAAAATAGACAACTTTTAAGATTTTGCGTTGCAACATGCAATGTTTAATCAGTGAAGTAATAAGATTATCAGAACATGTTAACACTATTTATGTTGCAGTTACTTTGAGGAAGGCTTATACTTCCAGTTTGGCATGCGTCTCAACTTATCAGGCTTACTGAACACATATGTGCAATGCCATGGACATTGCTTAGTACTTAATTTCATCAATATATCATAACAATCCCTTATTCATATTATAATATTATTTAAATTATGTAGAAAGGTTGTAAATTACTGATTCTTACACGTTTACACATATATTGTAAAAAATATTAACTAAACTAAATGCATAAAAATGTGTCAATAGTGGGTGGGGTAAATTGACTTCTAATTTGAAGCAAAATAGAGATTTTAAACTGAATTCAGTGCTAAAAAAGAGCTTATTTACGCTTTATGTAACTCAATGAATTGTAAACTTAAGTGCATCTTTAAAAGTACATCAATAATTATTCACACAAGCATGACATTCAAAAAATGAACATCAAAAACTTATATGAAAGCGCTAAAATGATAACCTATTAATGTTCGAATTTTTTTATATAAGCTACCTGTTCCAGATTGCTATCATGGAAAAATGTAATCTATATACATTGCTCTTTTCAAAAAGTGATGGTAGAATTTGTCCCTTGAGTTGGTAACAATTAGTGATGGAAATCGGTTGAAATTTTTCACAATCGATAATCGGTTTAATCGGATGGTGTATAATCGATAACTTTCCGATTAATAATCGGTTGAAGTAGAAGAATCATTCAATCAACAGCGAACAGTCAGGGATGGAAACTAATGGTTGCCCGTTCGCCCGGGCAACTAAATTCCAAACTGGGTAAATTTCATAAGTTGGTAGTCCGCCCAGGCGACTAGCTTTTTCGACAAGCTAAACTTACAAATATGCTAAGAACATGCCATGGGCTCATTTTCAGCTGGGAACCAAAACTCATAAGATGGTTGCACCAAGCTTAGTTTCCATCCCTGCCGAACTGTTGACAAGCAAGACTCTACAATCTTCACTGTTTGTATAAAGTAATTTCTTTTACAATTAAAATAAAAACAGAAAAAGGTATATTAGCATTAGACATCATTTGTGGAAATGGACAAGCAACAATAACAATGCTTTTGTCTGCTGCTTTATAATCATTAAAATTCATTATTGTAATTTTGTAAATGATAATTTGACAAACAGCCGAAACAGATAACTTGACACAAACTGGCTAACAAGTTAACAAAAGAAGGAAAGGAATTCAAGTGACTAGAACCTTTTTAAATGACTAGAAAGTCCATAAAGTGCTAAAACTCACAGTTACTGAGTCATATGACAAACACATTCACATATGGGTGATTTCAAAAATAATGAAGCCATTACTTTGTCTTGAAATATATCAAATAATAGAGCTTCAATTACAATTACAATTTTTAAATGTGCATTCCAACATAGTATTATTTCCATTTAACTATCTATTTATAAATGTACACGACTACAACGAATCATGCATCCGAATAAGTTACTATCCGAAAACATCTACCGATATTATCATATATTAAAACAAATTAGCTTTGTTTGCATATTGCTTTCTGCAAGTTTTGCAAATTGCGACACTAGTGTCGATCTTCCCGTCGCCTCCTTTTTTAAATTTAAAGAAATCCCATGCCATCGATTTAGTTTTTGTTACTGGATGAGGAAAAAGTTGTTCATCGCTGACGACGTGATCACTGATTTGTCTCCCTTGGGTACGGTATAAAACTTTCGCGACGTCGCGGAACAGAAATTCGTAATCGATTATCGTCGCTCTGGATTTTCCTAACCGATGTCGGCGACGTAGCGACAATCGGACCATCACTAGTAACAATATCGAAAATTTTAGGTCCTGGCTCAAGGCTAATACACATTATTATATGACCTGAACACATGGATAGCGTTTTAGTAAACGGTTTTGTAGTGTAATTTTGCCGTTATTTGGCGGGTTAATTTCTTTAATATATAACGTTGTTCCTGAGATTAGACCAACACCTGTATGTTCAATAAGCAAAACGGCTTGACTCTGTGTAAAGAATCCATATATTATACAATTATGGACTTTTCAGCTGTTATACATGATGTGATATGCACCAAAAAAATCATTATTGACCGAGGCGATAGCCGAGGTCAATAATGATTTTTTGGTGCATATCAACATCATGTATAACAGCTGAAAAGTCCATAACTGTTTTATTATATAACCCTCAATTTACAATTATATAAAACAGGTCAATATCAAAAAAACAATTATATAAAACAGGTCAATATCAAAAAAACAGGTCAATATCAAAAAAACAGGTCAATATCGCTAGATATTTTTTCTAAAAAATTACTTTTTAGCCAATGAAAACGCGTCTATTTATAGGTTATATAATAAATTGTTTATATTCACTTTTTTTTTATTTCTGTGATACATCATACATAGTAAATTAGTTGTTTTTCAGATGAGCTCAAGACGCCGACTGTTTTATTTCAAGCTAGAGGTGTCACGAATAAATCTCCAACAAGTGGTCAAATGGTAATCTTCGGTATCATCGTGACTAACGTCGGTGGAGGGTATGATAGCAGTACGGGGTATTTTACAGCTCCACATTCCGGCACCTATCTGTTTACAGTACAGTTTTGTACCTACAGCAATAAGGCGATGCACTCTCATATTATAGCGGCGGACAACATTATCAGCACGACGGCACATTATAAAACTGATTATTCAGGAACGTGTACGTCAGGTGAAGGGGTGGCCGTACTAAAACAAGGACAGACGGCATTGATCAGTTGTTACAACGCTTCATCAGTAACGGCCATTTATGAGTATGGCAGTCGCTACTGGAATACGTTTAATGGTGTTTTGATTCACACCGGTACGGAATAAACATTATCTCGTATTATATTCATAGTAAAATGTCATTTATCCAACTCTATTGAACTGACAAAGTATAGGACATGGTGTGTGCTGGAGGAACATGGGGTATGTTCCTCTCATATACATCGTGTGCATACTTACTATATACTTGTTCTTTTAAGCAGCATTAATGTTGTTGCTACATTTGTAACTGTGGGAGGACGAATGGAGGGAACATGGGGTATGTTCTTCTTAGATACGTCCTTTCTTTCTTCAGTTCACTTACCATTGAACAGACACATTATTGGGCATGGCGTGTACGAGGGAACATGTCAACCCTTTTGTGTTTGTGATGTCGTTTGCATTTTTTATTACTTTTGCCTTCTCGTTTGTCTGTTGCGTGTTTGTTTTTGTGTTTTGTGGTGACTGTGTCCTTGAATGTTGCTTTTTCTGTCCGATATTTGTATCTTTCTTCAGTTTCAATAAGATGCTGTTTTGCCATACTATTTTATATGTTTTGGTTAACTATTTTGCCTTCAAACTGTGGCAATGTTGATGTTAAACTCTCTAAATTTTAAAGCAACAAACTTTTAATACGTAGTACTCTATCACTTTGTAAGCACTGCTTCTTTTTGTCAAGTGTGCATGTCACATCACGATTAAAAGGTTTGGTTGTTCCTTTCAACTTTGTTACATTGTATACACATCCGGATTGGCAGTTACTTCCAGTTTGGGTAGTTTGTGTGTTTAGAATCAGCTTGGAATGGAAGGTTTCAATTAGGGTTGGGGCAGCTGGCTCGCAAATTTACTGGCTTTCTGAAGTTTTCCCAGTAATAATCACGATTCTACTCCCAAAAGGATTGTGGTATACTTTTGATGAGTATTTGCATGAAGATTTACAATTTGTGATAATTTACTGCCTCTCAGTTCCCTTAGAAATGGATTTTTACATATTACGGAGGCATTATTCTCCTTGTCTTCACTGCATCTGGTTTATTGTTTAATTTAGTTTATAACATGTTTACTTATGACATATTAATAATTTTGTTTTATATAATGACATCACATTGTCTAGGAACAATTTAGCAAATGTGATCTAGCTGTGAATATTGTCATATCACTTTAGGAGCAATTGTACAATCACCAGGCTTTAGCAACTACAACGGCTGCCTCGTCAGGCACGTACGACATGTGTAGCAATGAAGTATTCGTAAATGTAAGATGAAGGTTACTTGTAAATTTACAATAACATACAATGGCAACTGTTGTGAAAATAGTAATCATTGTCTATACAAACACATTTAATCTTGCTGTTTGTTGATTCACAAAATACGGAAATATTAATATAATTATAATTATTATGCTTAATTCTCAATAAAACATGAACCGTTCCCTAACTTGTTATTATTATTTCAAATATACATATGTTTTATATTTGAACAGTGACATTGCAAAAAGCCCGATTTTCTGCACATAAATAAAATCCATGTGTTCGCTTCATATCTTCCTTAATTAACAGTTATCGAATTGTATATTCAAATAAAATGCACATATCCCAAAGAGAGCTCTATCCTCCGCCGCAAAAGGTATTTCGACTGAAATAGTACTCTTTGAGATTAACCCTCCCAAAAACTTGGACACGAAAGAAATCTAGGTCCGTGTACATGATAGGAGGGCTAATCCCAGAAAGTACGCAATGAACCAAATTGCCTTTTGCGGCGAAGGAAAGAGCTCACATTTTAAGGGTATGTGTGCTTTATTTGAAAAGAAATTCATTAAATATACTGAAAAGAAAAAGAAACGCATAATGGGTATTTCCGCTATATATTGTATATTTAATATGCTACTTATAGGTACAGGGCGACATTAGGCATGTCCTTTCGGAAAGAAGGTTTAAACAACGCCGAACTCACCAATGGTTACCCGTTTAAAGTAACCAACTCTATATCGACAGTACGATATTTCATTCAAAATGACACTTTGACTGCAATAATCTGATAACATTTAGAAACAAAAACCTATACGTTAAAGGGAACACTGTTTTCAAATATATTTAAACATTCAAAGAGCAACACTAATCAATGATCAACATCACCAATGTGCTCCACCAGGATCTGTAAATGCTTTAGTATAACAGCATCTGCAATATTAGATAGAGTATGATATCATAGAGTTGGTTGATTTAAACATCGAGATGGGCGTAGCCCATTCCATTGAGGTGTTTAAATCAACCAACGAGATGAGACGATACTTTATTTGTTTATGTAACATGTCCATTTCATCTGTCTGCCATACACTAACTTCCGATAACTAGTAGTTGGAGTATACCAGTTATTCTGACTGGTTTATTTTCAATTTAATTATTTACAACTGTGCCAATACAAGATAAATGTCTGCGGCCATGCTAAAATGAAACATAGTATAATACATATCAATGCACAGACATTTAACAACTTTTTTTTAAAACATTCGTCAGTAATACAATCGTGTTCTTAGCTCTGAAAAAATAAGATCAAATGCCAGATGTATCTATACACAACAATACTATGTCATTCTACAGGATGCTGCAGTATATAAGTTGACAATATAAGAATCGTTCATGGGTATTCGGTGAAGATAGGGAATTCCAACAAGACGTATAACGCTGTTTCTCAATAAAACGAAGCAAACAGTGTTGGACATTTTCAAAAACTTGAAATCATAATTAAAGAAACAATCAATTTGATGTGTCTCATATAGTGTACAGTACGATTGTTGCTTCAAGTTAACTATGGCAGTTTTAATAATGTAAGTCGCTATATACAGTATGTGATTTTATCTGCGTAACATACGTTACACATCAATTGTGTTGATTGAGAAAGCTTTTTTTAAAAAAACTAAGTGAAAAATACATATTATTCGGATTCTTTTATGTTATGTGAAACCAACAACAGACCAATGTGAATATAATTCAAAGCAAATAAATAAGAAAAAATAGCAACACTCATTTTATGAACATGTCTGTATAGAAATTAATTGAAACAACAAATACACAAACATTACAATTGTACAAAGCAATTGTTTCTACTTCAAACTAATTGGTTAATACAAAAAATGGAAGACTAAAGATAGACATAAAACAAATAATATGTTTTTTTTGTAAAAAGCAAAAGCTCAATCATTATAAATCAACCTGAGATTTAATCAGCCCATTATGTAACGTATGTTACACAGATACTTGTGAGGGTTTCATGTGTACTGGATTACAGAAGATCGACGAACATCATATTTATACATTTTCATTTCTTGACAAAAGGAACTAAGCATATCTAAACATATTTATCCCACCCCATATCTCCCACCAAATAAATCAAGACAAATAAAATGAGCAATCCTATACGATTATAGAGTCCATGAATATTTAACATTATTTAAACTTTAGAAATTAAACCAGCCTCTTTTAAACATAGCCCATAAGTATCACAATTGTAATGCATGACTACATATATATGTATTTATACAATGACATATATTAAATGTATAAGCTCGAGTATATCAGTAGTAACGTATGATCATTAATCAACATTTACGTATATGCTGCATACTTGAATTGCAAACCAGTTTTCAAAGTAAGGGTGATCACTTAGGTCATGTATATACTATTATAAATGTTCATCATGGACATGCAGGTACATGAACTTCTTATCTTCTGCTATAGTTTACTGTGTTCAAGTGATACTGTACGTTTTTTAAAAGTAACGTGTGTTTCATTACACATGTAGTTCAGTCTGTAGAACTACTATTTATTATTCTTCTTGACTTAAAATAGTTTTTTAGTTTAACCAAACACATTGTCTTTCAGTATGTACATGTTTATATGGTATATGTATATACCGTTGTAATTGCATTGAGTGTAAGGTAACGTGTGTTACATCACGTATGTTACATTTCAGTTTTGTTGATGCATTATTTTGAGAATCACACATAGAACAGGCCAACTACTTATGTCTATGATTAGGGTAGTAAAAGAGTATGAGAGGGGACCTTTGAAACGGCCGAACACGATAAATACGAAATATTGCTGTCTCGGTTTGATTGAGAATGTTCATGAAAGGTAGTGAAATATGCTTGCTACCGTTCACGCCTCGGGTTGAGCAAAAAACTAAATATTCATAAAATCAATAGTACAGAATTTTAACCATCCCGAAGATGGCGGTGGACATGCTACTTTTACTGTACTTAACATTATTCCATGTCCAGCGGCGTACGGTCCCAGTATCTAAAAAAATGCTATGCCTCGAAGAGCGAAATAAACAAAATGGAATTTATTTGGGATTACGTGGTACCTCCTTATATCCGATGGGAAACCTTATAATAGCGGGATTTTATAATGGATATTTCGATAATAAAACATGTTTAAAAACAGTTGTTATTGAAAAAATGCTATAACCTGTGTTAAATTACCTATTAAATGTTTTCATTTTACAATATGCATACTTTTCAAGCAGAAATTAAAGTTTTATTTCATACCCCAGCCAACCCCGTTTTCGCTTCTTGGAGAAGGGGTTGGATGGGGTATGAAAGTTAATACTCGGAACACGTAATAGGAGCAGCGGTTATGAAGCCAGCGCATCACAGGTAACAGTCAAAAGACTAAATTAAAAAACAACCTTTCATATGAGTGGTTAAACAACATCCGGTGCCCTTATCGGCCGGAGTAGTGGAACCACAGAATCGAAATTTAAGTAAGAAAACATAAACATTTGAAAATTTACCACCGATATCTAAATATAAGTATCGGGCTCAGCGGGTTTTACAAAAACACACCATCATTTTCTGAATAAGCATGGAACGTATGTTACACCCTTAAAATGCATTTATGTCTGTTTTATCCTATTTGCCTATTTTATGAAAAAAATCAGCTGAGCTAACTTTAAATTCAAATGATAATGTACATGGGTCCTCATGAACATGTTAGGCAATTTGTATGTCTCATTAAGGCTAGGGTGTGTAGTCTATAATACTCTCATGTTATGGTAACGTATGTTTGATTCACTTTGGCGACATTTTTGAAGACACAATTGCCTTAACATATTCTAAGACGTTTTACTTGTAAGTTTAACATGATATTCCAACTATTCCAAATTTTATAATATTTATCTACAATATATGATTCATACGAATTATCTATTTAATTTTCTTATCCAATGACAATTTTTTAAATTGGCGACAGTAACGCATGTTACATTTTAAGATGTTTGACTCATCATAACAAACACAAATGATAATTTTTGGAACAAACTGTTTGTACTCCCACCTTCATTGCAAATATGGTTGTTACTATTACAAGTATACCTACGGCGACAACGATGCACGGTTTTATTGGGAAACAGCGATAACTGTTTTTATCGGAACCGAGGCTCTGCCGAGGTTTCGATTAAAACAGTTATACCGAGGGTTGTAATTTCCCTATCTGAACCGGATACCCATGATTGATTCTTTTTCTTGATACCATTTACCTTCTGCGTCAAGAACAAAACTTGGCGTCAAAACGAATCAGGGGTGGGTCGGGGAGAGTGGGAGATGTGGACAGGTACAATAAGCAGTATCTTATTCATCAATCTATTCAGCTTTCTTTTTCCATACAAACTGTTTTATGTTTAATACCCCGCAAAGATACATTTACGTTTATTTAATAAAGTAAAACAATTAAAACATAGACAGTGCAGATAAAAACAACACTTTAAATGAACAAATGTCAAAAACTGTATACACTTAGAAAGGAAATCAGATTTTGTGTGAAACAAAACGACATGTTCGGTAAAGTTGATTAGCAAATTTACCGTACTCATAATTTCTTAATCCATCGGGGCGTCCTTGACCGAGTGGTTAGTCTCTGGTTTGAAATCACTTGCCTTTCACCGTTGTGAGTTCGGTCCCTCATGGACAATAAATATTTATATGAGGAAGCTATCCAGCTGGCATGAGGAAAGTCGGTGGTTCTACCCAGGTGACAGCCCGTGCACGAAAACTGCCCGTAGGTGACTTTGGTTCTTCTTTGCAAGCTGGAAAGTCGCCATATGACCTTAGTTGTCGGTGCGACTATACAATCCAATTCAATTTATTTCCTATTCCATGTAATTCGGAATGCGTATTACGTTTAATTGTCTTGACTTACAGCACAAACTAATATAAGTGTAGCTCAGTGCTAAATTGAAATCCAAACTTGAGTACAGAACACCGAAGCTACCGGAGCTTGTTAGTTGATGTTTGTAACTTCTTATGTGTTGGTATGCAAAGTCCGGTTTGCTTATGTTGTGCTCAATATAGTTTACTTTTTAAACTATTGTCATTAATAAATGTATACATTTAATCAAATTGTTTAAAGGAAGATACGAAATTGGAACAGGACATGAAACATAAACGGAATTCAGACATCCACATACACGAATTCACAAACAACAGAAACTTGCAGACATCCACATACACGGATTCAAAAACAACAGAAAAATGGATAAACAGAAACGGAAGTATGATACACCACAAACATACAAGTGTTGACAACAGCGGTACCGCTTTGGAAACGCCAGTGACAATAAGGCCGATGCAGGTTTAAGCCGGATACTAGCGTGTAAAAAGGCACAGTTTAAATAAGGAAACCTCCGTCATGCTATATCCTCTAAACATTTAGGCAGCATTAATAGGCAATAAATGCGTAAAACACAAAGATGATCATGTATATATGAATATAAAGATTGTATTTATATTAAATTATAATTCTGTTCATTTATTACAAAAGTAGTTTAATATATCCATTCAACAAAGGATGTATCTGAGAACATCGTAAAACAGTAATACAAAAAAGGTTCAATATGATAACTTTTCATATAGTATGCCGAGATCGCTAAATTTAGTCAAAGATCTCTATATTACAATTTATTTAGGTGGTTTTATTTTCAAAAGTTCTCAGTTAGCACTCATAAACAGCCAAATTCGTAGCTGGCGCGTGCGTTTGTTTTGTGTAAAGTCGTACACGGCGATATGCAGACTACCAGACTGTTCTATAGATATTCCGTGACTCACTACGACATCGGCAGTCACATTACCGAGGTACCTGTTTAACTGTCGTTTTTACGCACTGTGGTTTACGGGAAAATGTGGTACGCAGTGGATCACTTTGTTTCTTAAACGTTAGATATACCACAAATGAAACAGGGACACACCAGCCTTATAGCAAAATATGACTGTGGTTCAATAGTGGGCCCAATGAAAATAAGTATACAAGTTGAACATGAAATGCAGATTTCACAGAACACAGTAACCCCAAAACACGCAAAACAACAAACTTGAATGGCAATGTTAATAAGGAATAAGACATATGACGTAAAAAACACAAAAATGATTGAGAATAAGGCTACCGCCTTGGAACGGTTAGTGGCAAAAATGGCCGATGTTTGTTTTGTTGAAACTGACCTGAATTTGTTTCCGTTTCAAACGATATTACTCGTATTCAACAGCTGTTTCATATTTTCGACTCCGGCTGAATTTTGATTTTGCCATGCTTTCAAGGTGCAAAGATTCAATTTTACATCGGAACCCAAAACCCATTCCTGACAAAATAAAGTGTTCTTTTAGATGGAACGGCTAGCCTGGGTATGAGCTATGTTTTAATCTGTTTTAACAGAAGTAGCTATAAAAGTCGGTTTTTGGTTGACTGTGGTCCTTGAATGCTACATTTCCTGTTCGACTTTTATATCTACGTACGTTCCTAACGGACGGACGAGGCTAAATTAGTGTCTTGCCCAAGAACACACCTACGACACTACACCAGGTAAGGCTTGAACCGTTTCAAGTCCACTGTGTTATCCAAAGGCCCACGCCACCCCTATACAAGTCAAGGATGTCTAGAAAAGAGATATAAACATGTAACAACAATAAACCGGAACAAACCATTTTCGGAAAATGAATGGGGAAAAGAATATCGCAAGTGTAATTGCGCGTAAAGCATGCAGTTTCTCAAAAGTGTACTTACTTCTACATCCCATGCCAAGAAAATAGCAATAAAGACGGATTCACACGCTTGTTATATAACACAGTACCGTGATAAGGTATTACGTTGTTCTAAGTGCATGCGCAGTTCGTGTATCCTTGGCCCTGTTTACATATTGTAGAAAACAGTATTTTTACAATTTCTTCACTTCAAAAGGTAGAAAGAAATATATAGTCCAATTCTATATTCTATAACTTTATTTCTACATGCTACCACCTATAATGGTGAATTAATATTTACAACAGTTCACTAATAATGATAGTGTCTCTCTCACATAACTACTGATCTCTTGTTAGTCCAGGTAAAAGCCAGGAAAAAAAAGCCACGAACAATGAAAACCCTCCCTTTTTATAAGGTCCCTTCCAAATAAGGCGTTAGCATGGTCGTAAATATTAGCATGCTAACTCATCAATCTTATAGCATCTACAAATAAGGAATTCTAACACATAAATCATGTAGCATTAGCATTAGCCTGGTTCATAGAGCATCTCCCAAATAAGGGATGCTAACCCATAAATTATGATCATTAGCATTAGCCTGCGTTAGCCCTGTAGAGAGATACACATCTAGATTTATGGTGCTAACCGAAGACAGACATAATGTCCTCAGTAACCAGGCTTGAATACTGGTACCTGTACAAAATTACAACACTCCCCTCTCCCAGGCTTAATGGTCCCCATTAAAACCTTAAATCCCTCTCTTTAAACAAGAAATCAGTATCAACATTCACACTAAATGAAAGAATGTCAAATTACATGTTTAATAAAGTAATACTCAAAGTTGTCTTGTGCAGAATATTCTTACAAAATAAAGCATGCCATATTTGGAGTAAATGAGTAAACGTTTACATGTAACGAACGCAAATTCTTTGTAACATGCATTAAGCTTTACTTGAAATGAATGAACTGATTTGGTGTATGTTTAAAGATATAAAACAAACCCTCAGGAAGCAATATAATAAATCCATGGTATTCTGTGTGTTCCAATGTTCATTCACAATCCTCAAGGCATAAACTTGCCACACTATTAAAACATTTAGTCCTAGACCTACACATAATTGTTCTCTGTATTTTTAACACAATCACACAAGTGTTCATTTTTGGTTCCATTCTCACTATGTCCTGGTGCCATTTAAATTGAATGAAATTAGTTTAAGTAAAATAACATGTAATTAATACACAAATGACATTAGTGATCTTATAAAGATTATATAATTTGGCACAATATTTCGGGTATTAAATTATTGTTAATGTTATCATAGTGATATCTGAAAAGAAATCTGAGATCATTAGAGCACTTTTTAAATCCAATTTTTGTGAATATCACATAAATTCCATACTTTGCGATCACACTATTAAATTCCCATTTAGTGAATATCATTTGTAATTTCCATACTTTGCGAATACCTTAAGACACAACTTGGTATAGAAATATAAAAATATATTCTAAAACAAACTTTCAAGGAATATTGGGTGTACACAATATTCCTAATCCATTTTTTCCACAGAATTAATAGAATATTTTGGCACTACAAAAATAAAGAATATAATCCAGGCTAACCGTCCACTCTGTTCAAGATTTAATCTCAAAATGACCACGCATTTCCTTGTTCATCATGAGTTCTAATGAACTTTCTTTGTCTATAAATGCTTATAATGACAGAAGTTAAACAGTACTCCTATCTTAAGTTTGTATTGTCAACATTGACATGGTTTATGTTGAACTCTGTCTCTGACTTCTGCATTCCTCAAATTTACTGTGAGTTCCCATCTTCAGGTGTTTGGAACTCAAAGGGGCTGCTTACGGTGACTTAACATATGTTTATGTTTCATGGACCAGTCTGGCAAGCTGTTCCCATGATATGGTTTCAGTCTGTCATGATGCTTATTTCAAACCAAAGGTCACTTATTTTCCTGTGAACAATGTATTGTCTAAACATAAGAGCACCTATTCTGGTTTCATAATCCCTCGTTTCTGCCGTTTTGCGTGTTTTTTCCCCAAAGCCTGCCTTGCGATGTTATACATTTTGCATTGTCTATGTATGCCTAACTTTAGTCATGTGCTGATACTAACACTTCTCTTCTCAAAACTCGAGGAAAAATTAACCCTCTTAACCCTCTTTATTGATCATAATGTATCTCTGTATCTCTTAATACACCATAAATCAATTCCAACAAGTCCCAGTGTAACCACTTATTTCGCACACTGCTGGGAAATAACCTGCAACTGTGTCCCTTGGGTGTCGTTTACTGTCCGACTTGAGCCAGGAGCAATATCAGGATCTTGGTGCTGAAGTTTTGTCATTCTTTCTGGTGAATTGTTAACTGTACAGAAATCTTTTAAGCTGCCTGACACTGTGATGTTTGGGGTGCTGCATTTTCGGACAATGAGCCATCAACTTTGTCAGAATTTATGCCATTTCTATTCTGCCCATTAACTTTACTTTCACGAGAAATGAAATTGCTGTCATATAATAATCATTTACTATCAGAACACTGTTGGATACGCAATTGGCTCACGCCACAGCGACTAAATTCCTTGATTCTGAGTAATCCATTGTACAATGACACACTGCAATCCCACGTTTTTACAACAAGAAGTTGCAAAATAAGGAGTATCCCACTCCATAATTCACCTGACCTTAACTTCACTCTGGAAATCCTTGCAACTGACGATTTGTCCAAACGTTCAGTCCTCTGCACACTATCCTTTTCTAACAAGGGAACAACATCGTCAAATTGCGCAAAGTCTGCACCCATTACACGGTAATTCCTCCGGAATTGTCTTCCCGTCGTAACACTGACATTCATCTTCTCCGAGGCACAGTTGACAGTACTCCAACAGAAGCATTTCAAACAGTCATGTGTAGTCCATTGTTCATTAATCGTAAAGTTCGTTTAAAGGGAGTTGTTTTACGGGTTTGTCATACTTATTGATAAACACTTTACACTTTCCATTTGTGTCCCTTGTAGTCATATTGAGTGTCATACCAAACATATACATCATCTAAAGTTTCAAGTTCTAAACTCTGACCTGTGTTCTGCAAAAATCCACATTCAACGCAAACAGAAGTTGCTTTTGTTTCAAACGAACATTCTGAAACTATACACAAACACATCAGAAGTAACATCAGGATGTTCATGATGATTGTTACAAGTCCGAATTTCAAATATCTGTTTTAAATGTTCCAGCAAAATTTCCTCTTCAGAAATGTGTTAAAGTTCTTATCGCGACGCTGCCACCAGTTTTACAATTTCTTCACTTCAAAAGGTAGAAAGAAATATCGAGTCCAATTCTATATTCTATAACTTTATTTCTACATGCTACCAACTATAATGGTGAATTAATATTTACAACAGTTTACTAATAATGATAGTGTCTCTCTCACATAACTACTGATCTCTTGTTAGTCCAGGTAAAAGCCAGGAAAAAAAAGCCACGAACAATGAAAACCCTCCCTTTATATAAGGTCCCTTCCAAATAAGGCGTTAGCATGGTCGTAAATATTAGCATGCTAACTCATCAATCTTATAGCATCTACAAATAAGGAATGCTAACACATAAATCATGTAGCATTAGCATTAGCCTGGTTCATAGAGCATCTCCCAAATAAGGGATGCTAACCCATAAATTATGATCATTAGCATTAGCCTGCGTTAGCCCTGTAGAGAGATACACATCTAGATTTATGGTGCTAACCGAAGACAGACATAATGTCCTCAGTAACCAGGCTTGAATACTGGTACCTGTACAAAATTACAACAGTATTCTATATTGGTTTTTAGAAAGAGCGAAATATAAATGCCGACTTAATGATCGTGTTTTATTTTTGTTTTGTATTTGCCCCTCAGGTTGTTTCCATGGTTGTTAGAAACATTCAGCAATATACATATTGTTATATATTATTTCTCCTTTAATGAAGCAACATGTATTATGTTAACTATCGTCTTTTTCCTTGGATTTACTCAACTCGATCGCTGTATTGTTAATTTGTTATTTGGTATTTCAAGTTTAGTGGTTATCCTTGAATGTTTACATTTCCTGTTCGACTTTTATCTACTTGTTATGAATAATCA
Organism: Cyrtodaria siliqua; assembly: GCA_037043455.1. NCBI lineage: Eukaryota > Metazoa > Mollusca > Bivalvia > Adapedonta > Hiatellidae > Cyrtodaria > Cyrtodaria siliqua. The sequence continues at coordinate 295,947 of JAWPHD010001534.1, read as the reverse complement.
CGCTGTATTATTCATATAAACAATTAATTTACATTATACTGCTCTATTCCATAACTTCTTTTCAGAAAAGAAAGGATTTTGTTTGAAGAAAAAAACGATAACTTGAATCTATAATTTAAATAAGCAAAAGGACCACACGAGGACAAAATGCAGTGTAGTACAATAACTTGATAGTTACATGCTTTAAGAAAAAATGCCAATCGCAATTTCATAAAACGTCTTAAATTGTCCAATATCATCATGATTATACTGACATAAACAAGTGCAAATTGATTCAGAAAATAATGTATAATAACTCCACGTAAACATGCAAGTTCAAGGAACGCACGCATACCGTAATAAGTCTAGTAATCTTAAATTCATAAATGCTACCTGACCTGTTTTCGTTTCCGGAGAATACACCACGCGGCTTGCACGTTCACAATGCGGTTAATCACGTGCTGTCTATTTCGTGATATCAAAAAGTAAGTCAGGTACTTTTATATTACACATATATAAACTCTTAAAAACAATGTCTATAAAAACATCTTTCTTTTAAAGGGACACGTGGCAGTCTTGATTTCCTTTAAAACTCATTATTGTGGTGCGCATATAAATACATATATATAAATCCCGTTAGTGTTTCTACATATCTAGCACTTGTTCAAGCATTAATAATTATTATTAGAATATGTCAAAGCAAACCAACACTGTTGGTTGTATTACACCTATAATATATTTAAACCTAAGTTAAAATAAGAGGACAAATGGAAAACTCTCAGTTTGTGGTATTTTTTTATAAGGAGTACATTTTTACTTTAATTGCTCTTTTATTAGTTATGCGCGTGACTTTTATGATCCCCCATGTGTAAGATTATAAGAATCTTTCATGGGTATCCGGTGAAGATAGGGAATTCCAACCCGAGGTATAAGTGCTTTTTATACACATAAAGACAAGACTTTCCATCCCCCATGGTGAAACATGGATAGCCTTATTCGGTATGCAAGAACAAGCTTTCCATCACCCATGTAAAACACGGAGTACCAAATCCTGTATACAAGAAATTGGTTTTATTACAACAAAAACATGTTGTTTTTTAATCTAACAGATACGGAGATGCACATTTGTATTTATCTATAGTATTCACGCTTCAACATGGGTATCGACGCAGTTACAAATCTGAAAATGTTCTTGTTCAATCTAAGTAAACTATGCATGAACTAAAAACAATAACTGGACTGTGTGAAGAACCCTTAATTTAAATTCACAGTTCTATCTCTGTGATATGGTGGCATATTTCTGCCACGAGATAGCTAGATAATCATCATGATTATTTCGAAATAGCAGCATGTACTTTTCGAGATAATAATGAGTTTTCGCGAAAATCTTATAAAATTTGTAACATAAAATTATCTCAAATTCTTTAAGTAATCATGTTAAATGCCACGCTAATGCCCACTTCTGCCATCATGATTCTGGTTTCTAAAGAATTATCACGATACCCGTATCACGCTTTCTTCGAGATAGTGATTGAATTTTCACGAAAATCTCTCAGTTATCTAGTTAAAATGCCGCGATACTACTGATCATGATAGTTCTGGTTTCGCGATAAAGACTGTTATTGAGTTAACTATAAATATTTACGAGATAATAAGGTGAATTTTCATGATATGCAGAATTATTACGAGAACAAAAAAAAAATCAAATGTTTAAGATAAGTCTTACCGCGTAACGTGATGACAGACGTGGGCAGTATCGCAGCAATTAAGTTTTGTTAGATAAAATTGTTGAAAATTAAAGAGAAAAAGTAGCATTATCGCGAAAAAAACACGATAAATTATCTAGCTAAGTCGTGGCAGAAATATGCCACCATACTGTGGAAACTAAACTAGAAAAAATGCACAGCGTGAAAGCTTGCTTTGATGCCAACATAGGCGGTGAATCACGAGTATATAAAGCGGGTGCGCATGTGCGTGGTGCGCATTCAGACCGGCGATACGCACGCTTGACGCTTGACGAACATTAAACTGTTTCAGTCTGTTGTGCAGTAATATATTAAGATATTTGATAATGGAGTTCCGATATTTATTTACACTCACAATGTTTATTGTCATAAACATGACCGAGGCCAGTAACTTTGAGGAACCAAATTGCCCAAGGTGTTCGAAATACGAATATGAAGAAAAAACTCTCGAACGATTAATCCGCATGCAAAACCAGTGGGAAATAATGAAAGAACAATGGAGTTCATGGGAACAAAGTATGAAGGAAAAAATGCTGGAATTCACCGATAAAATGCTGAAATTCAATGAAGCCGAAGTAGAGAGAGAAAAAATGCAAGACAAACAAAAAGCAGACATCAATACAACGTTGATGAACGTCCATCAACAAGTCAGTCGAATGTCGCAGGACCTGATGGATGAACAAACGGAAATCAATAAAACAGTGCTGAAATATAAAGGTACTATCATCTTTTTTCTGTATTTTGTTTAATATATATTTCTTTATTTATTTTTATATTTTTTGGGGTATTTATGAAAAGCAGTTAAGTCTCAACCTAAGGTCACTTGAACCCAATCGGTATTGATAATAGTGTTATTATTCATAAACTTTTTTAAAAAGCTAAAATGTTACAAAATAATTGCAGCTAGAAAAAGATTTCGATGCAGAAAAAAATATATTTGTGCACATTAGATTCTCTACTACAATACTAAGATAACAAAATAGCATTAATACATTATTAAACAAAATATATAAAGAGTAGAACAAATGTGCATACGTTTAAACGTTCAATGCAAAAAAGTGGCTGAAACAAACAACTGTGTCTGACGCTTTATTTATCAATATGAAAAAGCAAAAATAAGTGTTGCATTTGAGTATCGTATTTAACTGGTTTACGTCAATAGGTCGCAGCAAAACAAATAACGCCCCTGAACATGTTATTAAAACATATTCACATATCGGTAGACTTGTCTTTAGTTTCCAGAGTGAGTAAATAAATCTTTTTCTCGGTATCCGTATTATTTTTAAAAGAAAATCAGCGCGGTTTTACTATGAATTAAACATCATAGGGAGGTGTTTTCTGTAATAGTTGGTCAAACCAAGGTTATGGGTTCTGAGAACGCTGGTCAATCTTTATCAGCTGCAGATATTCAAAATAATCCTCACCAACGCCAATGAGTTTCGCCGGTGCGTTCTTTGAAAATACTCGCCGGTGCGTTCTTGGAAAATACAGTTCCCTTTGCCTCGTCCTTTGGATTAGGACGTAACCCGAATCTATTCGTTAACAAATGTAAGGTTCCGGTTCATATATCAGGTCCATGTATTTGCTTTTACTCTCTCTGGGGCGGCTGTAAATAACCTGTACAGAGTACTTAAATTCAAAAGAAATTGATTACGAAGTCCGTAAACTGTATTCTTCTTTTAAAAATGTCCGTATTTTGTTATGTCGTGTACTTCTTTACACAGGAAAAATGTTGTGACATATGCCACATATGTGTTACTGTCTTATTATTTGCATGTTTCTGTCATATATAAATCATGTTATTTACTTATGTGTCACATATGTAAATGATACATATGTGTCACATATACACTAAACCAAATTGCTAAGTACCTACCTAAGAATATGTCAATAATATTCTCATTCTTCTGTGTATTTTGAGTTTGATTAGAGATACGGTTAAACTGCAAAATAATGAGTGTAAATCGTCTGCTCTCATTGAATGAACATATTTTAAAACTTTTAAGTCAATGTGTTTTCTTAGAAATAAGTTATAACACTTATACAACTGGGTATATAGAATTTTATTACTTCGAATTAGTGAAGCTTTCGATGTTCCTAATTCTAAAATATGCCAGTTAAAATTATTGTGACATTATGTGTTGCTAGCATACCACTACAAATGCGTTTGCAAAAGAAATTTTCGAAATATTTAATCTTAACTCTGAATTACAGTTACTTGAATTTCAAACAATAATCAATTTAAAAGGACGTAATTTAAGATTATCCGTATTTCATTTTTTTATAGACGGAGAATCTGCGATAAATGGGTCAATTTTTTATGTTTTTTTCTATTATTTCATAACAATTTTAAGAATTTTATATCTTTAAGCGATCTTTGACTCATGTTATGTGTTTTATCAACACATTACATGTTTTCATATAAAGGGAGGGTAACTCTCAAAAGATGTAACAATTTAAACAAAAAATAAATGTTTTACAAAATATGGGTCAAAACAAAATACTTATCACATATATATTCTAAAATATATTTAAAATAAGAAAATTAGTTAAGATACAATAGTGAGTAATTAGGAATTTTGTTCAGCGTATATTTCATTTTAAAATAATACACCTATGCCACATACATTATGAAATGTATACATATGTATTTCATATGAAATTATTATACTTAAAATACATAAAGTATTTATCAGGAAACAAAAACATAGGTTTGTTTCTGGTCTTCCGACCGACCCTATTTTTAAGGCCCCGACTCTAAACTTTTTTTAGGCACAAAAAAACACAAAAACAATAATAATAATTTCCTACCGATCTACCCTAATATTTTGGGGGAAAAGACCAGAAACGGACCTTTTCTTTTTTTGGCCTGAAAAACAATGCAGAATATTGTAGAAAACGTTTTAACAACCTTTAAGTTTTAATTTTATTTAGTAAAACATATTTTCATCTGTTAATTTCATATGAAATACATATGTATCACATATGTAAAGGATATGCATTTTATGCCTAGATATTTTTCCTGTGTACTATGTTACCTTGTGTACATCGTTTTGTTCTAAGCTCTTATTTATCTTTAAATAGAATTTAGTTGGATAGAAAATAACGAACATATGGGTAAAGGCCGAACATCAATATAATATATTTTATAACACAACATTGACGAAACATGTGTAATCAATATAAACAGTGATTCATCATGCATATTAAATGAGTTGTTTTATTTATACTTAACAAAATCTTTTCCAGATGAGCTCCAGACACCGACTGTTTTATTTAAAGCTAGAGGTGTCACGAATAAATCTCCAACAAATCGTCAAATGGTAATCTTCGGTACCATCGTGACTAACGTCGGTGGAGGGTATGCTAGCAGTACGGGCTATTTTACAGCTCCACATTCCGGCACCTATCTGTTTACAGTACAGTTTTGCACCCAACGCAGTAAGTGGATGTATGCCCAGATCATAGCGGCGGACAACGTTATCGGTACGACGTCACATTATGAAGCTGATACTGCAGCAACGTGTACGTCAGGTGACGGGGTGGCCGTGCTTACACAAGGGCAGACGGCATGGATCAAGTGTTATGACGCTTCATCAGGAACGGTCATTTATCAGACTGACGCTTTCAGCTGGAATACGTTTTCTGGTGTTTTGATTCACACCGGCACGGAATAAACATTATTTCGTATAATATTCATAGTAAAGTGTCATTAATCCAACTATATTGGCGTACATGTCGCTGTGTTACGACACGATAATTAGTTAGTATTGTATAATTTACATGTTTCTGACTTGAATAACATTGATCCATACAGCGTGTTTAGTTGTATGTATACAGCAGTTCAGGTCGTAGACGTGACATATGCTTCTATATCTATTTTAAATGTTTATTAAACACATGTACATGTACATATTACATCATGGAAGATATATCGCTAATTTATGTTAAAGTCAATTTACCATTCATTTATTTATATAAATATTCAAAATACATCATTTTATGTCTTATAATATGTTATCATTTGTATCAATTTACCGATGCGTGTACCAACGCAGTATACAAGTCAAAACTCCATCAATTTCCTAATTATAAGTACCCACCTTAGACTATGTCAATGTTACCGATGCGTGTACCAACGCAGTATACAAGTCAAAACTCCATCAATTTCCTAATTATAAGTACCCACCTTAGACTATGTCAATGTTACCGATGCGTGTACCAACGCGGTATACAAGTCAAAACTCCATCAATTTCCTAATTATAAGTACCCACCTTAGACTATGTCAATGTTACCGATGCGTGTACTAACGCAGTATACAAGTCAAAACTCCATCAATTTCCTAATTATAAGTATCCACCTTAGACTATGTCAATGTTACCGATGCGTGTACTAACGCAGTATACAAGTCAAAACTCCATCAATTTCCTAATTATAAGTACCCACCTTAGACTATGTCAATGTTACCGATGCGTGTACCAACGCAGTATACAAGTCAAAACTCCATCAATTTCCTAATTATAAGTACCCACCTTAGACTATGTCAATGTTACCGATGCGTGTACCAACGCAGTATACAAGTCAAAACTCCATCAATTTCCTAATTATAAGTACCCACCTTAGACTATGTCAATGTTACCGATGCGTGTACTAACGCAGTATACAAGTCAAAACTCCATCAATTTCCTAATTATAAGTACCCACCTTAGACTATGTCAATGTTATTCTCATTGTGTATGGATATGCGGGTGAACAGCAAAATGGCGAGTTTAATTCGTCTGCTCTGATTGCTTTTAAAACTTTCATATCGATGTGTTTTCTTTGAAATAAAGTTTAACACGTGTACAACTGGGTACATAGGATTTTGTTAAGTATACCGACGGTCAATGAAAATACCCCATTCAAACAGGTTTATTTTAAAGGTTCTGAAAAACTTGAAAAAATATGAAATAATTATCAAAATGCCATGAAAAATAAAAGAGATATGTCGTATTGAAAATTTGCGAAGAAACATAAATGGAGGCGGCCATCTTTGAACGATAACGTCATCGCGTTTTTTACCATATATGGCAAAATGTCTTTTAAAAGAAAAGAAAATCACTGCAAATGAAAAGTAAGCATACAATTTATACATTTTACCGGAGTACCCGGATTCAAGCCTCTTCGGGGCGGATTTATAACCGTAGGCCCCGGGTTCAATCCTCCGTGTTGCCACTGAGTTCCGTCGGTGTGTTCTTGGGCAAGACATTTTCCCTTAGCCCCGTCCGTCGGATGGGGACGTAAACCGGGCGGTCCCGTGTTTCGGTCTATCCTCCGAGCACGTTAAAGAACCATAGGAATCTATTCGATAATAAGAGTAGGGCAGGTTCCCGGATTCCTATGTATCCTTCCCCTCTCTCTGGGGCGGCTCTAAATAACCTATACTGTGTTGATGAGCCGTTAAACAACATTCAATTAAATTCAAGCCTCTTCGGCGCCACTGAGTTTCGTCGGTGTGATCTCGATGTGGCATTATATTTTTCCGTAGCCTCGGCCTCCGGATGGGAACGAAAAGCAGACGATTTAACGTATAGGAGTCTATCCTCCGAGCACGTTAAAGAACCAAATGAATATATCCGTTATTAAGAGTAAGACAGGTTCTCAGATTCCTGTGTATCCTTCCAAATTATTTTTCATGTCAACCTAATACCTAAGTCCAGATAAGTCATGCATACAAATCTAGAGAAAACCTACCATTGTCTTGAAATGTCATTTTTGCACATAACTCTGAGTTAAAGGTGAATCACGTGATAAAATGGCGGGGTAGAAGGTGTTTTTTGCGCTCCGTGTTTTTTTGTGTTTACCTTGTACATATATCAGTGGATAGTAAGGAATTATGCCTCAAAACGCATAGGTGTGCTTATTAAAATGATCAAGCATAAATATTTAGGACACATTTATTTAGAATGCGTGCTCATCCACTGTATTTACTCTTAGTAGCTTTTGTATCCTAAATATGTATAATGTAACGTTGTATATTCCACTGAGCAGAAACACACTTATTATAACATTTTGTTTGTATTTGTCTTCTGAATACTTTTAGCGGTTCTTCAATTCAAATGATCTAACATAAATCGGTAACAAACCTGGTGTATTTCTTTTTGCGCATTTTTACTATAAATACTTATAGCAGAAAACCACCGAGTCGAAAAACACTTCTTTGTGTGTGTTTTGCTCTTTTTTTCTAGTTGTTCTTTCCATTACTTCTAATGGTTACTTGTTTTTGTAAGGTTCTTTCAATTTTCTTCTTTCTTCATTCTCTCGCTCTCTATATACTGTCCCCTCTCTCACTCACCCCAATTCAATATTTCAATCAGAGTATTTTGCACCATCACGGCCCAGTGCGTGTAGGCGTATATTGTGTAACGGTATTGTACCCTCATAGGTAATTATATAGGTTCTTGGCGTGCACGCATTGAGTTGTTATGCTGCAATATTAGAGGTGCTTTGTTTGATTACTATATGCACAGGTGTTTGCTTTTTACTTTATCAATATTGTTCAAGCGTAAACTATACCACTGTACTGTATATTGTAGTTGTTTAGTGTTAATTATGTCGAATTGCGGTCGGAGAGCATGGAGACACTGTGTTATTGTTTTTTTGTTTGTTTGCTTTTCGAGTCGCCGGTGGCCATTCACCATATATATTATATTTGTGTTGTAGAACATAATGGGTATTGATGTGAGTTGCTGGAGAATGGCCATAACAAATTTAACCCGGTCGCAAAGAGAATGTATTTTCTCTGTAAACCAATCAAGTTTTTAAGTTGCTTACTTAAAGGTATATTGAAATTGTTTCGATATATAATAGCTATTATTGCAGGCGTTTCTAAATCGCTCTCAAACCTGGAATTTTCTATTGTTATTTTATTATTAGTTATTATGTCGGGCGACGTTGAAATGAACCCAGGTCCTGAAAATGCGATCGATAAGCATAGCCTTTCTATAGAAGGCAAATGCAAAAACTTATTTCAGTTTATAATGTTAAAAATGGAACCGTTCCGAATTACATTTCAAACATTTTCCCACAGCTAGTTGGAGATGCTAGCGCATACAATCTCAGAAATAACGATAACTACGCCACTATTGCTAGGAGAACTGAAATATACAATAAATCGTTTGTTCCTTCCTCTCTTAAACTATGGAATGACTTGTCAATAGAAATACGAAACTCTGACAGTATCGCAATTTTTAAGAGAAGACTATTAACATCTGTATTTTTTAGTACAAAAGTTCCACCATACTACTTATGTGGACAAAGATTATTTGCCATTTTACATGCCAGAATGAGGAATTTTTGTAGCAATCTCAATAATGATTTATACCTTAACCATTTACGTGATTCACCGACTTGCGAGTGCGGCTGTGAAGTAGAAGATGTTGAACACTATTTTTTCCATTGTAACAAATTTACAGCATATCGGCTTCATCTGTTTCAGTCTACTCGCCATTTTCACCCGTTAAATGTAAGCACACTCCTTTATGGCCGTGAACAGATAACTGACAGGGAAAATAAATCCCTCTTCGAAGCAGTTCAAACATATATACAAGAAACACATAGGTTTACATAAGTGTCTGATTCTCCGACGCATTTCGACACTCTACACGCATACCATTGCAGTGTTTGTTGTTGTTGTTATTATATATCTCAAGGTCATACAGCTATATCAGTTGATGTAATGTGAAAGCGTTGATGTTTTCGAACTGATTGGAACTTAAAGATTGGGAAACTCTCTCTCTCTCTCTCTCTCTCTCTCTCTCTCTCTCATATATGTTGCGTTTACTATTCATCATTCTCTCTCTCAATGTATTATTTGCCATTGTAATTTATTTCACTCAGCCATACTCATTTGTAATTTCAAGATGTTAACTGGGAAGGGTTTAACCTAATGTTGGTAGAACTTGTTACCCGACCCATTTGTCATTATAATATTGTATATATGTGGATATTATTCTGTCTGTAAAATATTGGCAATAAAATATGTTTAAATCAGTTAAAGACAATTCTTGTCTCAAACATGTGGCGGCCAAACAATTATACATGTAACCATGGTCTTATGGGGGTAAATTCAACAACTCCAATCCATGATTTAGGGTTCTTTATATACGGGTAATATAAAGCCTGCAATATATACAAACATCACATTTAACAAACAATTACAACATGAATGACATTGCAGCCATTACAGAAATACATTATCTACAAACGCGGCAATTTCATTAATATACCAAACAATCGAGAACTCACCAGACAAATCCATATTAAGGTTCTGCAACCAAATATTTACCAAGAATCTAATAGCTGTAGAATATATAAAACTACATTCTCAATCAGACCTTTACAAGTCTATAGAAAACTACTAAAATATATAGTATTACATCTCTGTACTGAAATAGGTGTTTCTCTTAGAGAAGGTAGGCAAAGACTGAGTTAGTTAGAGTTATCATGCCATGCAGTGTTAGGGGTGACCTAAGTTAGTTTTCACTCACTCAATCCTGTCAACCAAGATGTATTTGTACAATAATCAGTTTGTCAAGACATATATGACAACCGTATACAATATAAATAATACATTGATCTCATGATAAATGGTCTCATTAACTTTTAGTTATTACTCAGTACTGTGAACATAGCCAGCTATCTACCTGTGGAATAAGGGAGATAAATAGGAGTACACATACTACAGAGAACTATAGCAGTTGTCTCCCTTGAACCACTATTAAAGGCACGGCTACATACACAACACAAAAAGCAAACGTTATCCATGCTCAAATACACCAAAACATACAACATTATATAGGAAAAAAGTACTTTTTAAGCGCTAAGCTAACCATTTCTTTTCTTAAAATTATTTAGGGGCCAAAGCATACTCTGTCCCCACCACGCCCACCACCCTCTAAACATTGGAGGTGCCAGGCCCCCATGCCCCCCACAAACAATAAAGAACAGACAAATGTTGTATTACGTATAACTAATATGCCCCCCACGCTACCCCACGCCCCACCTCATACAAACAATAAAGAGCTGTCAACAAAGAGTTGTATTACGTATAGTTAACATGCCCCCTACCGACACCACTCCCCTCCAACCCATAAAAACAATAAAGAGCTGTCAACAAAGTGTTGTATTACGTATAGCTAACATCCCCCCACACACACACCGCTAACCCCCCACCCCACCACCCCACCCATAAAAACAATAAAGAACTGTCAACAAAGTGTATAACGTATAGCTAACATGCCCCACCTCACCACTCCCCCCGACCCATAAAAACAATAAAGAGCTGTCAACAAAGTGTTGTATTACGTATAACTAACATACCCCCCACACCGCTACCCCCAACCCCTCCCCATAAAAACAATAAAGAACAGTCAACAAAGTGTATTACGTATATCTATCATGCACCACCCACCACTCACCCCACCCCATAAAAACAATAAAGAGCTGTCAACAAAGTGTTGTATTACGTATAACTAACATGCCCCCCCCCCACCCCGCTACCCCCAACCCCCCACCCCAACACACACACACCCATAAAAACAATAAAGAACTGTCAACAAAGTGTATTACGTATATCTATCATGCACCACCCACCACTCAACCCACCCCATAAAAACAATAAAGAGCTGTCAACAAAGTGTTGTATAACGTATAACTAACATGCCCCCCCCCCCCCCCCACACCGCTACCCCCAACCCCCCACCCCAACACACACACACCCATAAAAACAATAAAGAACTGTCAACAAAGTGTATTAGGTATAGCTTACATGTTTACTTGTACTTGTTTCTTCATAAAAGTAAGGTACAACATGTTGTATCGCTGTATTCTAGAATATATTCAATAGAACAATGCTTTTCAAAGACAACCAATGTTATCGGGCCTCTATGTATACACTTTTGTTTGTTACTTTGATAACATTTAATGGCCATAAGGTGATTTATCAAGTTGCAATGTTTACCCACAGTATGACATTAGCAATGACAAGATTATGAATCTGTGAGCACCAAACATATTTGTAGCAATGTAAATGGAATAGGATGGCTTCATATAGTCACCCAGTATTTAGTTGATGCATCGAAGATTATGTAATGTAAATTGTGTTTTGAACAAAAGGAATGTCGTATGAAATTTTAAGAAATGAAAATTAAGTTGGCATTGGTGCTATCTCTAAAGCATTGGAACTACCCTGTGGCATTGGCGCTAAAGCAGTCTATTTCTCCTCTTAAACCGTTCTCTGTGTTGTTATTTTGTCAACAGGCAATATACGACAAGGTACGGACACCAACTGGTTGATATTTGATGTGTTCATATCGATATGTAGCGTCAAATAGAAAAACATATGAAAACAAACTCAGTTACGACGAAAAAGTTGAGAAAAAAACGTATTGTTCCAACGGGCTGAAAGTCCCTGCAGTCAAAGTAGGCATCTTTCAAGACCAAATATGGGCCTTGTGCGAAACCCAAACATAACCACACGGAACTGCATTCCCGAAATTGTCATAGCAACACAAATGAAAAAAAAAATAACGAAGAAATAATAAAGCTAATCGACCATGTTTTTCTTTATTTTTGACGATGGAGCTAGCTCGGAAGTGGCGTTGGAGAACTTTTCAGGTAACTCCACTGATTACCAGCCGTGTGAACTTTTTCTTCGCTTTTTACAACGGTGTACGTCGAAGTTTGGATTATGTGATAAAACACCTGGATAAAATGGCTTATATTTGTTAGAAACGATGTCTCGCCGCTCTCGCTGGATAAATGGACTTTTCTTTGGATCATATTATTCACGCACTAAAAACGACATTTTTATATATCACAGTAGCGTGCCTGCGTAGTGTGGCGGCGGTAAGCGCCACCCCGTGCTTGCAATCAGAACATGCTATTGATTCCGATCTTTGGAGATCGCTGAGCCCGATATTTACAGATATCGGTGGTACATACTCAAATACATTTGGTTTCTTACTTGAATTTCGAATATATATCGAATAGGTGTTTCCACTACTTCAACCTTTAAAGGTATTGAGTATTGTTTAATCACCCTTAGCATAATTATGTTGTCTACTTTTTAATTTAGTATTTTGACTGTTAATTTTGATACGCAGTCTTCATAACTTCTGCTCCCAACTAAATTCCACTTTGTTTATTTCGCCCAATGTTTTCTCGTTTAGGGAAAAGCATTGTGTTAGAAATGCTGTCCATGGAAGGGTATGAAAATACCACAGTGACGGTTACATAAACACCGTTATGTGCATATACCATCTTCGGGATGGCTTACATTTTCGTACTATTGGCATGTAGGATGCTGTTCCTTAATATCGCGGTACTTACTGTTTGCAGTTCAAATAAATGATAATACAACATTTATCTAAAATTATTTCTGTTCTGGTTACCTTCACAAACATCTTGTTTGTATTTGTACATCAGTAGGAACGCCAGCCCTATGGCGTATGAATATTTATCAAACAAGGTCACGTGATAAAATCGATAACAAAATGACATTATTGGGAAAGTTTTCACTGGTCAGATTTATACACCTCTTATCTATAAACTGTGATTATGACAAAACACAATCACAGATCGTTGTTAAAGTAATAATATTCACAAACTACATTGGTCGAACATAATTGGTGTACACTTCGTTTAATTCCCATTAATAGTTAAAGGTATTTTTCAAAGGGATGAATTTAGGTTGTTTTTAGGTTTAAATTGCCAACAATGCGCTTTTAAATCAAAATCGATTTATTTCGTCATTTTAGAAGCGAGAATAAAAACAAATGCATGTACGCGTAGATAAATCTTTCCTCTGTCCATATGCAAAATTTTAATGAAATCGGAGACAAGTACTTTTTTCCCCCCAAAATTAACTAACATGACCCACGGACTCAAAGACGGCATAACGCATATACATTTACAGACGCGACCGGGTACACAAGAAATGAAATAATGGAATGATTTCAATAATGGAATTATTTCAATACATATATTTCAAATGTATGTATCCATGCATTCCAGATTAAATTTCTGATCTATACATGCTTTTGGTTTAAGCCGGAGTGCTCCGAATAGGTTTTAACAAACCAAATTGCAACGGTACGTCGGGAAAGGAAATGAGGATGGTGAAAATATATGTTGCAGTGTTAATTTTCTGAATCCGAAAAAAATGCAAAAAAATGAAGTTTTAACAGCGAGAACGAATTTTTTTTCATGAAAGTGTTCATTGACATGTCGACTATTAAAAACCAAAATCTAAAGTCAATCAGAAAAAAGTACTTTTTTTCCCCCAAAATTAACAAAGTACACCGTGTTCGCTAAAATATGAGCAATCGCCTTTCGAAGTTAATTTACACGCGGGATATAAAACCATGAAATTGTGAAATCCTTTTTAAGAGATATATTGATTTCAACATTGTTCTGTATTTAATAAATTATTAGAGTAGAATGTTCACAGTTTTTTTCAAGGACATCATTACGGTATTATCCCTGCAACCCCGCCCCTCATCCCACCCCCACCACCCTCCATACCGTATTGATTAAGTTGTATATAGCTGCGAATGCGCAGTTGTAATCAAATTCGATTTCATCATTTTAGAAGCGAGAATAAAAACGAAATCATATAGATACTCCTCTGTATATATGTAGAATTTCAATAAACGGAGACAAGTACTAATTAAGTAACAGGACCGTCCGACCCAAAGACGGCAACATTCATATCCATTAAGGAAAGACGACCGGTTACAAAAACAATTAAATAATTTCGTTATGTAAACACATATATTTAAAATGTATGTGTCCATATAGTTTACACTAATTTTTTATCTATACATGCTTTGGGTTTATGTCAGAGTGGCCAATGTATTTTAACAATGTTGCAACTGTATATCGGAAAATGAAATCATGATGGCGGCAACATACGTTGCAGAGTTAATTTTCGAAATCAGAAAAAGCGATAAACTAATTTTAGTTTAACAGGCAGAAAGAATTATATTCTTTTAACTGTTCGTTTAAAACTGAGGGGGCGACTCGAGTTTTAAAGAAAGCAAGATTGGCATGTGTCCCTTTAACCAAGTAAATAAATGACTGACGAGTAACAGACATGCTACTGTCAGTAACAAACATGATTATGTGTAGACTCGAAGATTTCATAACATAAACATGTGGACATGACATTGTGTCAATGGAGCAATTGCCAGATGTGTGGTGTTGTGAAACACTGTACGCGTGAAACCAAAATGTGCGGGTCGTTTATATTTATAGGGCATATATAGTTATATATATATATTTATATATATTATTCTTTTATATTTATATGGTCCCAGAACGCAGTCATACTCACTACTATATTGAAAGTAAATACTGAATATACATGTGCGGTGCGTTACGATCTGTAGTATTTGAAAACAGACATATTAAACATTTCCCTGAACATATATAATCATGATAAATACTATATTCATGGAATTATTTTTTCCTGAAAAAAAAATACATGTTTGTTTTCAGCAATTGAAATCTACTATATTCTGCGAATATTGCTACTTTGAAAATTTGAATACGTCTGTTTTAATCAAATAGCATGTTTTGTTTGTTTTAATATATATATTTTTTAATTTATGATTTAAAAAAAAAATGGATGATCGGAATGTCTTAAACACTGTTGAATCCTGTAAATTAAAAAGAAGTGGTTTGGTTCAGAGGCGACAATATCGGTGAACAAAACCACTTGTTTTACAGGATTCAACATTGTGCAAGAAAATATTCATATATTATACCATTAATATTATAGCATGTGTGTTGTAACAAATGCTTATCCTTGGATAGTGGACTTGACCTTTTACCTAAAAATCAAACGATCATCCTCTTTCCACTGTCCACCAATGAAGTTTCATGAAATTTGCTTTAGGTAAGAGGAAAAACTGTGTGGGCAATACTTTTCTTTTTCCGTTCATGGTAACGGACCTTTCAAGTACTGACTTCAAAATAAACAGGGATTATCATTTCACCAAAGGCAGTGGAAGTATGAAGTTTTATGAAATTAGCTTCAGAAAGTAATAAAGAGTTTGATTGCGGACACGATTTTTCATGATCAAGTCACTGTGGCGTTGACCTCAGATTTATTGACCTCAATATTAATAGGGATCATACTCTTACCAAAGGCAGTCAAACCATGACGTTTGAATATATCAGGGTGATATTGACCTTTGACCTATTAACTTCAAAATCATTCATGAGATTTGCTTTAGGGAAAGTGGACTTAAGTTTACAATATTTTACATTATCATGTCACGGTGACAATGACCTTTGACCTAAAGACCTCAAAATCAAAAGGCATCATTCTCTCACCAAATGCACTCAAACCATGAATTTTGCTTCTGGGGAAGTGGACAGTGCAGACAAGGTTTTTCATAATCATTATTGGGTCACGGAGCCCTTGACCTTCAATATTTGATATGCACATACTGATGCTTCGTACAAAGTTTCGTCAAAATCCAACAAGTAGCGCAGACAAGATTTGTGACGGACGAACGTAAAGGCCAAATATAATCTGTCTCACCTAACACTTTGTGGTGGAAGACATACTTATAAAGACAATATGTTAGTTCATATGTATACTTTATTAAGCAAATAAATGAGCGAACATAAACTTCAGCATTGACTCTGGACAGTGGTGTACATGGAGTCTTCTTCCACATGACGTGCAGACTGAAAGAAAAGAAAGACATAGAATAAAAAGTTAATATAAGTCGAGCAGAGTATTCAATTTGAATCAGGTGTTGCGAGGGGGGGCTAGGGCATGTTTAGGGGAATGGGACAGTTTACAATTTAATTATTGTTTAACGCCTCATCAACACGTTGTTTAGGTTATTTCGAGCCGCCCCAAAGAGAGGAGGAAATATACATAGGCATCCAGGAACCCTGCCCTACGCTTGTTACCGATTAGATACCTATGGTTCTTTAACGTGCTTGTAGGACAGACTCCGATAAAAGGACCATCCGGTTTACGTTCCCATCAGACGAACGGGGCTAGCAGGACACATCGAAGTAACCCAGTGGCGCCAGTAAGAATTGAATCCGTGTTCACTGGATTCAAAGCCGATATGCTATAAACGTCCCTTGACCAAAACTGAGTAAATGGCACATCAACATGGTGAGAAAACATTAATATACAACTATTTATTTTCTCTCTCAAAACCTGGTGATGCCCTAGTTTTAGAAATAAAACATGATAAAATAGGGCAGTTGAGAAGACACTTTTGTAGATGTGTGGTCTGTTCTGATGTGAAAATGTGTAAAACAGACACAAGATTAGAAATGTGCTCTGTGTCCCTTTAATTAATTGGGGACCCATAACATAGACCATAATCAAATTGTAATTAGTTGATGTTAAAGGGACACACGGCAATCTTGAAGTATTTATCAAGCTTTAACATTAGCATCTCCATTTGTTAACCTTGTAACATTTTAAATGTAAACCTGCTTGCATTAAAAGTTATTTTTGTCTTCGTTATTCTATCAAATATATTATAGGTGCACTATTATCAACAGTAAGTAATGTGTAAAACAATTTCTTCTGAACTATTCTAATAAATAATATTTATGATGCACAAATGCAAACTATGCAGAAAAATTAACCGAACTCCAGAGGTTTTAAACAAATAAAAACTGCCTAGTGTACCTTTAACACAACTTGTTTTCGCATGTATCCAGTACATGTAGTTTACACGAGCTCATATGACAATCACGCTGCATTATCACTGAAAACATTTTTTACTCTAACTTTGAACAGCACCGTGCAAGCATAACACAAGCTCCATTTAAAGAACTACACAAGTGCAAACAATTTTTTAAAAGGCTCTCACCTCCATATGATCCAATGGCATTTAATACGGCTTGATATTCTGAAGTCGTCAGTATCAATTCACTTAGAGCTGCTCAAGGTCACGATTCACATTTGAGGCCTTTCTGAAAACAACATCAATCCAATGTCAATGATCAAACAGACATAGTTTATCCTTTGTTATACATAATGTAACATATTTAAAAAAGAAAAGATAAAAGATGAACTAAAGTAAATAAAGCATGGATACTACTTGTGCTCAATAACACGGTTAATGTAATAAAAACATCTCTCATCATTCATTATACATGTAAAATATAATGTAGCCTAACTGGAGATCCATTAAAATCATTGTTCCACTTTCACAGCATATTTCCAGCCCATGGAATAGTCATTTCTTTTGAGACACATTGGAGGCAAGCGTAGTAGCTCCACCTCCTTAAAGGCTTTTAAGTGAAGTGTACTTTCTCGAAACTGCGTTGTTTATTTCGCAACAGAAAGTATGTAATAAATGTAAATAAATGTCAATTCAAAATCACTTCCTTGCCTCAAAACTTTACTGTACATAAATATGAATCCGACCGATTTCAGTCAAATGTCTATGGCAGTTTACATTGTTTCAATGGTAGTTGTATCGGGTTATGTATTCACGAATGTGCGAGAAAATGGGAATAACATAACGATATAGAGACAACGCTAACAATTTACATTCATGCATCTGAGGGGTGGGGGTGGGGTGGTGGGGGGGGGTGTTCTAGTTTCCTTTCCCCTCCTTGTTTTCGGTATGCAAGTTCCATCTACCCCCACACCCCAATCTACCGTACTTGGGTGGGAGCGGGGTGCTGGGGACATTGATAGCATTTCTACTAGTAAATGTTTTATTCCACGAAACGTTCTACAGTTTACTGTACATCCAGTTACTGGAAAGATCGGAGTACACGAAAAATATGAACTTTCTATTAAACAGTATACGCCACTTTTTTAGGCACTATATTTGGCTAATGTCTAAATATGTACTATCTAAAAGTGGTGTGTACTGTTTATTAACAAACACATTTTAATGACAAAACAAATACCTTGATCATGGACCTCTAGCAGCAGACAGTAATCCCAAATCCAATTTGACCAACATGTCAATTTCACGTGTCAAGTTATGTCACGGTGACCTGTCAGTCACCAACACTGCATCGTGTTGACACATAATGGGACGTTATTTCGTCCGGTAAGGTATTAGTTTTTACATTATCTACGGTATGAAACACTGTACGCGTGTTGTTAGACTCCATAGTTTCCCGTAGTGCTCGCCGACGCAGCGCGCCCAATTTCGGGTGTAAAAAAATGGCGTCTGTTTTAATTGAAAATTCGTAAAATAGTCCGTAAAATACAAAGAAATAGTCCATGTTCGCGGAGTTAAAATGCGAACAGAACTGATATGTTATAGGTCCGTGGCGTTCCTACTGCATAGTATTAAAACATTAGATGGATTAAATATTGAAATAATTTTATCCGATGTCGACAGCTATGTTTTTACTATTGTCAGGGGAGAGTACTCTAATATCGCGGTAAACAGTGGAGGCACTGACTAGAGTTTATTGATTGCAAAAAAAATCCAATAAAATAAATGGGATATATATACAAATAAAACTACAACTGAAATTCAACAGTTTCTTTTAGTAATCACGCAAGTTACAACAATTCGTCACTCAACACTCTTATTTTCTTTACTTTTTTAACTTTTGTACTAGCAGTTAGACCGTTGTAAGGCAGTGTGGACATCTGAAAACAGATTCACGCCTCAAAACTGTAACATTACAGTAGTACTTAAGGTGTGTCCAATGTGGACAGAAGTCACACTTTCCCCAAAAACCAAAACAAAGTGACTTGCATCCCCTCAATATGTGCGCCTACAAATCAATTTGGGAACTCCGTAGGAAAAGGCGTAGCAGGGCTTCTTTATTAGTTCCACTTAATGTATTGGCGCTGTTGGCAGGTGCGCTGTTCGCAACATATAGCGTCGTCACGTGACCACAACAAGTTCATTCATAAATATCATCAAGCAGACGAAGATTTGACGGAGACCCAAAGTTTATAAGTGGTATGGGTTCTTTTGTTGGTAAAGGGGTGGAGGAAATTTACACATTGCGATGTTTTTATATATTTATATGGAAAACACATTTTACTTACCATGAGTTGCGACATTTTGCCGATATGTATTTGTAAACATTAGCGTAACCTTCGAGTATGAATTATGAGATTTTGATCACTGGTAGGTGGCGCTTGAGTGTGATGTCATCAAAAATAGTGTTTACCGCGATTTTAAAGAACCCGCGATATTAGGAGAAACCACTATACTATATATGATTGACATTGCTCATGCCTAAAATAGGATTTGGTTTTAAATTTCATTTGTTTAAAGATGGCAGAACATTAGTCCTTAAAGGTATGTTTAAATTAAATTAATAGATCGTTAAAATATTGAGTAAGAAATAACACAGTATATTGGAAACAGTGGCTCAAGCTAATAAAATGCATATAAAAGCACTGCAACCACAAAACCACCGATACTGAAAAAGAGGCAATTCTCAAAACAAATACATTATTTTCCTATTAAGTGTACATGTGTAAGACTTGTTAGAGGTGTGTAATTCATAAGTTGTACTTGTTGACTCTATGTACTATAGTTTCAAGGGGGACAACCAGTTCACAGACCATTAGATCAGAGGACTATGGATTTCTCTTTTCAAATAAAATTTATTATTTGCAGAAGTATGATATATTTAATAAGTAGTTATTAGCGGATTACAGTTATTAGTGATGCCTGGTCATGTTGTACCTAACTGAAAGCATACATACTCCACTTCCTCTCAATTGTTATACGATGGTGTTGACAAGTAGATAGTCATCATTCCCTCTTGGGATTCTATTATATTTCTCTTTACAACTCAATGTAAAACTGATTCGTCGTGGCAGCCGTCAATATCATACAACAATAAGTAAACCACACATTACATGCAGACTTACGAAATTACTATTTTTAAAATCTGTAGTTATTTTCATAGCTTGCAGGTCCGAGTGCCATGTATTTCACCTCCTGGGAAAAAACCATGTGAATGCATACTCGGAATATTGCACAAGGTTATAGATGGCGATGTGCAAACTGACAGATGCTACGTAACTGTTAACGCGGGTATTATTCTTACATAATCTTTCCAATTTTTACCAC
This sequence comes from Cyrtodaria siliqua, assembly GCA_037043455.1. Classification (NCBI taxonomy): domain Eukaryota; kingdom Metazoa; phylum Mollusca; class Bivalvia; order Adapedonta; family Hiatellidae; genus Cyrtodaria; species Cyrtodaria siliqua. Next base: position 275,125 of record JAWPHD010001534.1, on the reverse strand, counting down.
CAGTTATTCCTACCAGGCATTCTAAATCAATGTGGGCGACCTCGCTTCTTTCTGTCCAAAAACCTTGACATGCCTTACATTTTGATTACAATTACCTTGTATACGACGTGCTAGGAAGTACACATGACCACAAAAATACAATTGTTAGAGTGTACATTATACAACACATATAAACGATTCACTGTTACCATGTGTAATTATTAGATTGCGTTAATACTTTTCTATCACTTTTCTCAGGTCGATAAATACACATATTACATAATTGTCTCTGATTTATATAGGAAATATGGGAATAGAAAAGCTATATCTACTCGTTTGCTCTACTCGGCTTTTCCGTCAGTAGCGGAAATGCCAAATGACGTTCCGATTGTTTTACGGACGTCTTCATCAGATTCCGTCACTAGGGAATAACGATTACGGAAATTAACGAAGAGTTCCGGTTCCACTTGTTTTGTTTGTATGACTTAACGTCGTCTTGGTCTTGGCGTTCTCGTGCAAACTGGTGTAAAAAGGCGTGAATCATCAGAATTAATAATAAATGATCATTTTAAATTATGTAACATATAGTTTAATAATATATAGTTTTTGAGATACGGAAAATATCTCCCTCGCTATGAATTATTTTTAATTTTAACTCGCCAAAAGGCTCGTTAAATTAAAATAATTCATAACTCGTTTCATAAATCTGATATGAAATGGGAAACTCGTTTAAGATCCTCTGTATAGTAATGATTTCAGTAGACTGGTTTACGAAAACGTCATTTCAGCAAGTGAAATGGTAACCTTTCAACATTACAAAATATGTGTTTATACCATTCAAGTTTTTCAGACGAGTTCTCTAGGAATTCAAGTTGTAAAGCATGTTTATAGCTGAACAACTCAAAGAAACTATTCATTACTACCTTACCATGGGCAATTACTAAAGCTATATAAGAGTCGCTGCCGTTACGGCAGCGAATAATGATTTATGAAGTCTGATTTCTTTCAGGAAACCCAAAACAAGACTAAAATCTATAGTATCAAATAACTCGTTCATAGTATTAACATGGTAGTAGCTTTGCCGCATAGGATCAAAGCTTACACATGTTTGACCGTTAACGGTGCAAAACAGGGTATACATTTTGGTAATTGCTCAACTTTTATATATATGAATGACTATACCGTGTTTGCCGTATCCTACACCAGGCTAGAACAACTTCTTCTAATGGGTCTATTAGAAGAACGCCATTGCCCGAGTAACGGTTTATTTGAATGGAGTTTATTGTTCACTGACAAATCCCAAGCGGCTTGCCAATAGTTACGAATATATGTGTTAATACAACTGTTAAAATCAGAATAAAGTAATTTGGCACTAGATATATGTAAACATAATGCTGTCTCAGCAGCACTATCAGCTCTATCATTACCCCGTATTCCTACATGGCTTGGGAGTCAGCAGAAAATGATAACATTATCAACTATAAAGCAATTGTATTTTTCTAATAGTTGAAGCACGACTGGGTTATCACGTTTCATATTACCCAGGGATTGAAGAAGTGAAAGGGAATCAGAACAGATAACAAAATGGTCATCATCAGATTCCTGATCAATTGCCTTAAGTTCAGCTGAAAAAATAGAGGCATTGTCAGGCAGGCGGCTCTTTAAGCTGTATTTGTGAAGAACAGCTGCTGCAGCTACCTTATCTCCATCTTTAGAACCATCTGAGTATATATGTTGAAAGTTACTGTATTTCGATTTAATTTCGTTAAATTTGCTTTGAAAGATAGTAGAATCTGTACTGGATATGTTACTATTGCAAAGATCAAAATTAATTGTTGGTGTTTCCAAAGTCCACGGTGGAATTTGTGGTACTATGCACTTGGCAATCAAATTAGGTCGATTTCAATGTCTTTTAATTTTGGTTCAATTACGAAGATCAAATGGTCGATTTCGATCAAAAAGAGGTTCATAACTATAAAAACAGTAACCGAAAGTTGGGTTTGAAGGGTTAGATTGTTATTTAATGGTATACTGAAGGGCTAATTTGTCCGTCTATGAGACAGTGATGGTTTATTAGCTTCAAAATATAGACTTTCGGCTGGATGTAAATAAGTATGTGATTTGTTATCATTAAAAAGAACAAATTGTTTTTGGCTAAGAAATTCTCAACCTTCCTTGCCTTTATGGTTTATATCTTTACAACCCCAGTTGTAGTTGTGCGCAATCACCCAAGAGTATAAAAGGTGATGGTAATGATGCAACTATGTGATTTAGATCTTTAAGGTCTAGTGAAGAACTAGGTGGTAAATATAAGGACCATATTGTAAATGTGCATCGTAACACTAACCGCAACAGCTTACAAATCAATTTCAACGCAACAGTTCTGTGAGGAATGTTTCGATTCAATGAATAGTTTTTAAAAGATATCTTATCACTGGTCTTTAAGAAAGTTTCTTGAAGACAAAATGCAACAGGGATGTGTTTATTTAAAAGTAAGGTGATTTCATCATAATTAGGTGTTAAACCTCGGTACTTCCATTGAATGACCTTATTTGATTTTGATGTTACTACGGTGGAAGTACGGGTTTACGGCCTTTGGGGGTTGGCAGACTTTGCAGACTTTGGAGACTTTGTAAGTTCCAGATGTGCTGGATCATCAACCTCCATCTCCAAGTCTCCAAATATGTTGTGCAGTCTAATCGATCATCAGATCCTTTAGACTGCTTCCCTAACACGAAACATTTTTAAAATAACCAAACGATCGTTCAACATCTATTCCTCCATTAAAGCGTAATGGTAATATATACCATTATAACATAGACGAAGCCAATTTGTTAAAAAAAGAACAAGAAAAAAGAAGAAAAAAGATGAAACTGCATCTTTCCTTCGTTTGATATTGAGAGATGGGCATAAAATGTATGTGGTGAGAATTTGTTTGAAGTATGTTCAATCTCTCGAAAATGTGTGTGTGCTATACATAAAAATCCATTTCAGATAAGAGATAAAATAATTATTTTCAGCAGGTTTATATTTTGCGAGATCCAACCCTGGTGTTAGGGACTTGAAAAACATCGCAACCTGGATCTCGCACAATACAAATTCGCTCGAAATCGTTTATATCTTAACCCTTAACTCGCTACATATGTATAATGGACTGTTCTTTCTAAGACCATTCCACTTATGTGACAAAGGGATGTTTTGTGGGTGGGTGGTGTGGGGGGGGGGGGGGGGGGGGGCGAGGGGGAGGGGGGAGAATGACTGATCAGCGGACATTGTAAACCCTGATCAGCCTACGAGTTACTCTGCTAGTACAGTTTCTTCTCAGTGGAAGCTACCTGATGTAGTTTTACGAAAAGCTATCCGTTTGCTACGTTATGTAGTTTTAAGAAAAGCTATCCTTTTTTAAGAAAATATATTCTTCTGAAATGTTTAACTATTTGGCCCATTTCTCTTCTACTTTTAAAATATCAGTCAATAAGAACTTTTCTTCGACAAGGACTATCACAACTCGACTTCTGTGGTGATGTGATTTACAAACTTAGTAAGATCCTTGGTCATACTCACGTTCATACACTCTTTATTAAACTTGTTTAACAGGTTATCACCCTATCATGTTTGCAACGCGCTGCTTGTTTAGTGGTTGACCAATTTACAATTCCCCGCTATGCTTTCCTCTTTAATTGCGCGATGACCGGACATATTGTGGACCCTATGATGACGTCTACCGAAGTCCTCAAAGGACTGTAGCGTTTGATGCTTGTCATAAATCTTGTCTTGCCGTACCATTAATGGTTTGTTCTCTTATTGCTCTCGCTTAGAACTGCCAAGTCATTGAGTTCTTCCTTTGTGGCCTTCTAGGCTTTTGTTTTTTTATATTCATATTATACATGATCATCTATGTGTTATATTTATATTGCCTTATTATGCTACCACGTTTGTTAGTGATAACCTGGCGGGGATATCTTTAATTACACTGTTCCGTTTTATTGGGATGACAATTGGGTAAGAGTGAGGTTTGCTGCACCCTAGAGCATGTTTTGCCACTGATCCTTCCAAGGTGGTAGCCCTATTGTCAACCCGTTTGTGTTTGTGATATCATATGCCTTACTTATTGACACTGTAATTTATTTGTTTGTTTTATTGCGTGTTTCTGGTTGAATGTGTTCTGCGACCGCTATATTTCCTGTTCGACTTTTATACCTACCCTTTTAGTCCGCACAACCATGTTTTTATTTTCTCCTATCGGATTTTGCTTTCATGAACTCCACTGTGTACATATTGGAATCCGTAATATATATTTAAACACTTTCTGTAAAGCTCTAGATGAAGGTAAAGACAATCGGGTAGTATTTTTTGAAAATTCTAAAGCTTCTGAAAGCGTTCGACATAAAGGATTGCTTCTAAATTGTAGGCAGTTGGTATAACGACCTTCTCCTGTTGTGATTTACGGACTATCTTCAAGATTGAAATCAAGTGTTATTTTTCCTGGTGAATGAATGTTCTGTTACTGTAGAAATAACTGCTGGATTGCCCTAAAATTTTATTCTAGGATTAGTATTATTTCTTGAAATTTTGAAAACATTAACTTAACTTTGAATGTGCCGATGATACATCATTTACGGAATATTGACTGCAAACAATCCATGAATGACGTATGTGGCGGACGTGTGGTTGGTAGATGTTAACCCTAACAAAACAGAAATGTTCTTTTCACTAGGAAAACAAGAAATCGGTAGACCCGATGGATACTCCCCGAATACATGTGAAATTATCAGATAAAAAATGTAGGAGGAGTGAAGCGGAAAGCTTTATATTTGAACAACTTCTAAGTCTTGTAACTCTGCCATTTCTTTAAAAACCAGACGTCCTGAGAATATCCACTACTAGACATCATAGTGATAATTCCTACCAAGTTGCACGAAAATCATGCTGGAGGTCAAACCCCGTTTTATATAATTATGTTGTGCCTCGAGACCCTAACGAACCTTACGAATAAGAACTAGAGGTTGTTTTTAGTAAGAACAGATGTCTCTCCAACTGGGTGAAAGGGCCGTACATCCGCAAAAAATCATTCAACTGGAACACAACTTGGTAATAATTATCCCTACCAAGTTTCGTTGAAATCCGGCCAGTGGTTGAGGAGAACTAGTCCGGACAAAGTGTGTGTATTAAAACATTTAAAGAGCCACAACTCCAACACAAATCATTCAACCGGAACACAGCGACGGTATGCACAAGTAGGTTTGGTACTGATCATCCTTGCCAAGTTTCGTTGAAATCCGGTCAGGGGTTCAGGAGAACTAGTCTGGACCAAGTGTATTGACTAAAACATTTAGAGGGACATAACTCCAACAAAAATCATTCAACTGGAACACGGCGGCGGTATGCATAACTAGATTTGATACAGATCATAGTTGCAAATTTGAGTTGAAATCTGGTCAGAAATAGTTCGGACAAAGATTGTGTATTAAAACCTTTAAAGGGCCATACATCTGCCAAAAATCATTCAACCAGAACACGGCGATGATATGCACAACTAGGCTTAGTACTGATTATCACTGCAAGGTTTCGTTGAAATCCAGCCAAATGAAGGCCCTATCGCCTTAACGAGGAAAAATACAGCATTTTTAACTAAATCGGTCTTACTCAGCCGGTTTGGTGTTCGAACCTGTCCACGCTTTCAGTTATATTAACAATCTGGTAAAGTTTGGAAAAGCTCCGATGAAAAATGAAGGCCCTATTGTGTTAACGAAACAAATTATAGCAATTTTAACTAAATTAAGGGCCATAAATCCAGCGTTACTCGTCCGAACTGGCTGATTTTCGGACTCGTTCGAGCTTTCATTGATATCAACAATCTGGTAAAGTTGTAAAAAGATCGGATGAGAAATGAAGGCCCTATCATATTAAGGATGCAAACGTTAACGGACGGACGGACGATGGACAACTCGCCGGACGATGGACAACTCGCCATCCCATAAGCTCTGCTGGCCTTCGGCCAGTAGAGCTAAAAATTAGGAGTTGAGCGGGGAAGCTTAAGATTCGAAAAACTTCAAAGTCACGTAACTCCGCCAAAAATCATTCAACCGAAACATCTTTTAGAAATATTATTTTCAACTACAACAAAATAGTTTCTGACCTTGATATAGCAAATATCACTCCTAAGGAATGTTAATGTAATACATCAAAATGTTGCTATGCTCCAGCAGGTCATGTCATCACTGGTAATTTTGATATTGTAGATAAACTTATTCGGTATCTGTTTTCTAAAGGTCCTAAGTATAGATTACCTTCAACTATTGATTTTAAAGCATGTCGTGCTCTGATCGCCCAATCCATTGAGGATTTTAGTATAAAATGGCGTAGGGAACATGCGGACCCAAACTCTCTTTCTATCCCCTGGGGATGTCCTGGGTCCGTATTCATAAAGCTTCTTAGGAATATCGTAACTTAAGTCAAAACTTATCAATTCTGTAAACACCTTTTTTGCCCCCGGCATTCGAGAATGCCTAAATGGGCATTAAGTGTTACCCCTGTCCAGTGAACTAATACTTTTCTTATTAAGTCACTGCCCTCTCCGACCGTGCGTCCGTCCGAAGTTTTATTTAAAATAACATTAATATTTCAATTCATGATTTTGATAAAGCGTCATCAAAATAAACTGACCAATCAGTGAGCAAAATGTTTGACACAGCTCTACATTCTGGTAGGTGATAAACTTTATCCTAGATCGATGTTCAACCAAGTTTACTGTTAAAATTAAGGTATTTACAGAGTGATTATTTAAAAACCCTGCATATAGCATATACATGTATGCAGATTGATTCAATATATGTATCTTTTAAAAGTGAATCTTGAAAATTATCATCTTTTTACTCTGCCAAAGATTTTTATATTTTGCTATAGAACATAATGATAAAAACCGAGTAACCCAACTTTCAACCTTTTGCCATTATCAAATCTCGCTCTCGTTTTTCGCGAGATTTGTAGTTCGGGATGTCTCAACACTAACTCTGTATAGTGAGTATACAGTGTTTATTTGTTTTAGACACATTTTAGAACTTTCTTGTAAACAGGAACGGTTCATATTAATCTTTTCTACCAGTAGTTTGAGAGTCCAATACTGTACAAGTTGAGTTTTAAATTCACCACTTAACATAAGTATATAAATTCTCCTTTAAATAATGTTCATAAAAGTATATTCCACAGACGAATATGTATTGCAAAGAGTCATTTACTGTTGGTAATTGTTACGACAATTCTTATGTAAAATAATTAACAGGACTCTGCAATATATTTTATTCCTACCACAGTATAAGATTTCATAAATCATAGGACCTACATAGATATATAGCTATGCCAAAAACAATTAATAGAACAGTTGCTAATGTTGAGTTTATGGCAAGTTGTTTATTGCAATCAAAAGATAAAGGGGTTCTCCAATAGTAATAATGGGGTACCCCGTGGTTAATTGGATGTCCAAAGCAGGATGTTTGTCTAGATCAAAGAGGCCATAAATCACAAACACTGGCTACCCGTGGTGTGTTGACATCATATATATACAGTAATCATTGTGTAATATTTTAATTTTCAATTTTATGTATACATGTATTATGTATAACGTGGGAAAGCTGTTTGTAGTTATGTTATTAATATAAGCTGTCAGATATTGAATTTGTAATTATGATGATATTGTTACGATTTTAGATAATCTTATATTACCTCACATGTTTTAAATATAAATGTATATGGTTTAATTAGTAGTTTAGTTTGATCACATATATAACCAAATACTTATCTGACTTCATTTAATCCCTTGTAGAAGCTGTAAAGCATATATTGTAGATAATGTAGGTATTTGGATTGTCCTGCTAGATTAGCATTAAGTTATGAATGGCTGTTCATGCAGCAAGTTTGATGTCATCTGGTGCGTTTGCTTGGGTGTGCGACCTACTTGCTGGCTAGCTGATGTCATTTGGTGTATTGGCTGATGTGCGACCTACTTGTTGGCTGTCCATGCAGCAAGCTCATGTCATTTAAGTGTTAGGATGATGGTGTGCGACCTACTTGCTGGTTAGCTGATGTCATTTGGTGTATTGGCTGATGTTGTGCGACCTACTTGCTGGCTGTCCATGCAGCAAGCTCATGTCATTTGTGTTAGGATGATGGGTGTGCGACATACTTGCTGGCTGTTGAAAGCGGTCATTTAGTTCATTGGTTGGCTTAGCTGGCTTATGTAAGAGTATATAAAGGGCTAATATTCTTCAGTTCGGGGTTCTTGGTCAGCGTTTTCAGTCAGAATTATTGAAGTACATTTCTTTAGAATTATCAGAGTTAGAGAGAGAGAGAGACTTTTAAAGTGGAACTATAAGAGATTTTAGCAATTATTCTTGCTTAAAAGAACTTTGATATTTGGATTATTTTCTCTGACATATTATTTGGAACAGTGCTTGATAACTATTAGAAACGTTTAATAAAAGTCATCAACTTTGTGAAAGACTTATTTATATTTACTACGTCCTTATATACATCATCTACAAGGAACATTTATTTGTGTGGAAATAATATTTAAGTATTATTTCTCTAACTTACGAATTGTTTCGTAATTTCGTAACACTGGTGGCAGCGGTTGGATTTCTAACTTACAACCTTTTGTGTTTGTGATGTCGTTTGCATTATGTATTACTTTTGCCTTTTCGTTTGTCTGTTTGCGTGTTTGTTTTTGTGTTTTGTGGTTGACTGTCGTCCTTGAATGCTGCTTTCCCTGTCCGATATTTTCATCCTTCTTTACAAACCTTTCGTAATTTCGTAACACTGGTGGCAGCGTCGTGATTTCAGACTGTAACACATCTTTGAGGATAATTTGTTATTATTTGAATTTGTTTTCATAACAATGGCAGGAAAAGGTGAATTAGAAGATTTACAGAAAACTCTGTTCCAACTTGCAGAAGAAAATGAGAACTTATTGCAGTACTTGAACATTCAAATAGATAATTTGTCGGTCACATTGAAGGACTATGTTTCAAAAATAGAGAAAACAATTAACGATATAATAAGTGAAAATTGCAAATTAAAGGCAGCTTTAACTGGAGATGAAAGTGAAGTGTTAAAATTCGAGTAAACACAGACAATCATAGGACCAAAAAGAAACATGGACAAAAATATGGACTTAGAAATTATTTCCAGTGAATGTGAAATGAATGAATTAAGAAGTGATTTACAAAAGATGAACTTCAAAACTTGAGATTAGAAATCATCAAACTGCGTAATGAAACAGATATTAGAAACGCACAAAGTGAAAAACACAATTTAGAAATACTTGTGCAAGATAAAATGCAGGAATTTGCCCGTGAGAGGGAATTAATGGTTGCAAATTTTCAAAAGGAGCAGCATGAGCGACAAGTGGCAGCATTATAATTAAGAAATGAACTGCAAAATCTGAGAAGAAATATTGATGCTGACCGTTCCGCCAATATGAAAAATCCAAGAGTAATCAGTATTACAAGAAATAAGAAATGATCATGTTGGAGCATTTGCTAACATAGGGACACATATTCAGTCACCTATGCAATCACCAGTACGTCATGCTCCACCTCCAGCTGGCATACAGCAAGATCAACAAGTACGTGATCATTATTCTGTGCCGCTTCCTCAACCTGTGTTGTACGATGGGAAATCGTCCTATGTCTCATTCATAACACAGCTTAAAACGCTGGCAGCGACATGCAGATGGGACAATAAGACGAAAGTGTTTCGGCTTATTAACAGCCTAAGAGGCGAGGCAGAAGATTTCGTTTTTGGGCAAGTAAATCCAGAACTGCAGCAATCTTTCTATGCTCTTGAGCAAGTATTGGAGACAAGATTTCAGGAGAGGCGTTCAACAGGAAGTTACCTTGCGGAGTTGGAAAATTTAAAACTGAATTCACGAGAAAAGGTAGTGTAGTATGTGTCGGACATTAAACGGCTTGTAAGAAGAGGGTATCCTACAGCAGATGACATCACAACAAGTACCATTTGTATGCGACACTTCATTAAAGGCCTTGGAGACCAACAAATGGCACTGGCTTCAGGAATGAAGAACCCGCAGTCAATTGAGGAGGCACGGGAGGTTCTCGAGACATATTTCAGCCTAAAAGAAGACTCACGTGGACCAGCAAAAGTAAGAAAGGTTACAAGAGCTGATCCACAGTATGTCACAGTTCAACAATTTTCAAGAAAGAATTGAATGAAAACTTGGATAAAAGGTTCGAAGAAGTTCTCTCTTTGATTAAACAAGAATCAAAATCAGATCAGCGCCAAACTGTTCGCAAAAATGTTGGCAAAAATGTTGGCAAAAATGTCAATTTCAGGCGGCGAGATATTGCAACAGTTGAGTGATTCAACTGTCACAAGCTTGATCATTATGCAAACGACTGCAAAAGTAATGATGATGAGGACAAGTTAGAGTGGCCACAGGAAAACTAGAGAGGACTAAGGCAAACGGCCCTGTTTTAGTCCGATCCAGTCAAAACGTTATCAAAATTGGTGAAATAGGCAGTGGTTTATCGATTTTACTCCCAGTGAAGTTTTATGATAAAAGTGCAAACTTGGTTATTGATACGGGTGCAGCTGTGACAGTTCTTTCTTCAAACATATACAATAGTATTCCTTTGGAGAAACTACCCGAATTGAGAAAAAATGACCATAATTTTAGACTGGAAGTTGCAAATGACTGTTTGTTGCCTGTACTTGGAACTGTGAAAATGGAATTTAATATTCAGAAAAATACTTTCAAGTGGGATGTGGTTATCGCCCCAATCAAAGAAGATGGATTATTGGGGCTTGATTTTTTACAAGCAAATAATTATAGTCTCAGTGCTGAATATGGACTTAAATTAAATCGGAGAAAATATTCAACAGTTATTCAAAAGGTTCCATTATGTGCTTTAAGAGTGACATGTAGTGAGACAGTGACAGTGCCTGCATACAGTGAAATGGTTATTGAAGGACAGTGTTCATCAGGTAAATTAGAATCAGAGTATGGACTTGTTTCGCCAGTTATAAGAGATATGTCTGAGTCACAAGACTAAATTATTGGACACACATTAGTCGATCCTAAGCGTATAAACATAGCAATTCCTGTTCGTGTCATGAATCCGTCAAGTGAAGATGTAACAATCAAAGCAAAATCTTTACTTGGACATTTACATGAAGTAGAGGAAGTGAGTAATATGACCAAAGAAAAGGTTGACACCAGGCCAAGGCATGGTAAATTACCTGAACATGTAACGGCTCTATATGAAAACTCGGGCAAAAATTTGAATTGTCATGAGAAAGAAAAACTAAAAGGTCTTTTAATTAAACATGCTGATGTTTTTGCAAAATCACCACAAGACCTTGGTAGGACTTCAGTTGTTAAACATAAAATTGACACTGGAACTAGCAAACCAATAAAGCAACGTCCGAGACGTCCTCCTCTTGCATTTGCTAAGGAGGAAGCGGAAATTATACAGGATCAATTAAAATCAAGTGTAATACGTGAGAGCACATCTGCATATGCTGCTCCTCTTGTTTATGTAAGGAAAAAGGATGGAACGACCAGACCGTGTGTGGACTATCGGCAACTGAATGCAGTCACGCAAAAGGATGCATATCCTCTTCCGAACATTAACGACTGTCTCGATAGTTTAAGTGGTTCAGTGTATTTCTCATGTCTTGATATCTTGTCCGCTTATTATCAAATTGAAGTGGAAGAAAATGACAAAGCGAAGACTGCCTTTGTTTGCAGGCAGGGTTTGTTTGAATACAATGTGATGCCATTCGGATTGTGCAATGCTCCCTCAACATTTCAACGTTGTATGGAACTTGTTATGCGTGGGTTACAGTGGGATATAATACTTATATATCTTGATGACCTGATCATATTTTCAAAAACCTTTGAAGAGCATTTAGAGAGGTTAGACACTGTTTTTCAAAGGCTACATGAATCTGGCTTGAAACTTAAACCTAGCAAATGCTTCCTGTTTAAAACAGAGGTTTCATTTTTAGGACATATGGTGTCAAAAGACGGAGTAAAACCACAGATGAGTAAAGTTAGTGCTATTAAAAACTGGTCTACACCAACGAATTTGACCGAAGTTCGCTCATTTCTGGGATTTTGTTCCTACTATCGACGTTATATTCGTGGATTTTCGTCAAGAGCAAGTTCATAAAATAGGTTGTTAGAGGCCGGACAACCTTTTATCTGGGATGAAAAGTGTCAAATAAGCTTTGACGACTTGAAGTCAGCACTTACTGGAGAAGAAGTTATGGCTTTCCCACAGGATACAGGATTATTTGTTCTCGACTGCGATCCTTCAAATGTTGGCATTGGTGGAGTTTTATCTCAAATGCAATATTGTGAAAATACACAGGAAATGGTTGAAAGACCAATACTATGTGCAAGTAAAAGTCTGTCTAGAGCACAAAGAGCTTACTGCGTGACAAGAAGGGAGCTTTTAGCAGTTGTTACATTTACTCAAATGTTCAGACAGTATTTGCTTGGCAGACAATTTCTCATTAGAAGTGATCATAGTTCTTTACGGTGGATTATGTCATTTAAGAACCCTGAGAATCAAATGGCCAGGTGGCTTGAAGTTTTATCTCAGTTCGATTTCAAGTTGGAACATCGAAAAGGTACTAAACACGTCAACGCAGATGCTTTATCGCGCATTCCATGTGAGCCAAGTGCGTGCTCCTGTTATGATGGCAAGACTGTGCTTGCTGAGTTACCGTGTAAGGGATGTAAAGACTGCACTAAAAAGCATAAGGAATGGTCAATTTTGGAAGAAATTGACGATGTTATTCCACTGATTTCAAAAGGAGTGCATCTGTCTTCAGATTCAACTAACCTGATTGACAGTATAGTGTTTTGTCTTGGTATCATGATGATGTATATTCGCTTGGGATTTAGATATATCAAGCATGATATTTTGCGATTTTCTTCAGAGAAAAATTTATGTTTGACACGTCGTCTACGAATATCTGAAGAGGTCATTCCACCAAAAGAAAAAGATGGAGACAGTGTTGTTTTGGGAGCTGAGACACTAGAAAAGGACTTTGGCCTTCAAACCCACACTGGTGGGTTATTCCCAAATCTAACTCAAAGTGACAATTCTACCAATGGTGATAGCATTGTGTATAAGTTTTCAAACTGGGTTGGTTCATATACCAATTCTGAGCTTCAAAAGATGCAAAATGATGACCCCGAGATAGGCACAATTCTAAGATGGAAACTGGCTTCTGATGACCGACCTTCAAGAGGGTGTGTTGCTGCTGAAAGTCCTGCAACACGAAACTTATGGCTTCAGTGGTCTCAACTACTTGTTATCGATGGTCTTTTATTTAGAAAATGGACTACAAACAATAAAACTTCAGATTACAACCAGTTAGTTTTACCATCAGTACTACGGCCAAAGGTAATCAGTGCATTACATAATTCTATTACAGCTGCACATTTAGGTGTGAAAAAGACACTGGGAAAGCTTAGATTAATTTTTTTTTGGTATAAAATGAAAGACTCTGTGACGCTTTGGATACGACAGTGTTCATTCTGTGGAGCAAGAAAGAGACCTCCTAGAAAGTCAAGAGCGCCATTGCAGGAATATATCGTTGGGTATCCTATGGACAGAGTTGGAACTGACATTCTCGGCCCTTTTCCAGTTTCAGAACCCTCTAACAACAAATACGTACTTGTTGTATTGGATTATTTCACAAAATATGTGGAGGCATATGCCATTCCTGACCAAAAGGCAGAAACAGTTGCAAATAAAGTAGTGTTTGAATTCTTTTCAAGATACGGATTACCATTAGATTTACATTCTGATCAAGGAAGAAATTATCAGTCGGATCTTTTTCAACAAGTGTGTACTTTGCTAGAAGTTAACCAAACCAGGTGTACCCCATACAGGGCCTCGTCTAATGGAATGGTTGAACGATTTAACCAATCACTGTTAAATATGATAACAACTTATATAAACAAAGAGCAAACTAATTGGGATGTATATCTACCTCTGTTGACAGCAGCATACAGGTCAAGCATACATGAGAGTACCCAGTATACACCTAACATGCTAATGTTTGGGAGAGAAGTGAATTTGCCTGTTAATTTCCTGTGTGGATTACCAGCAAATAACCAGTCTCAATTAAAAACGCACACTGATTATGTTGTGAATTTGCAAGACAATATGTCAAAAATCTATAGTTTTGTTCGAGAAAATTTGAAGAAAAACTCTGTAAGACAAAAACGTGACTATGATGCTAGATTAGCAGTTCAGTCATATGCAGTAGGTGATGTTGTTTATTGTTTAGACACTACAAGAATAGTGGGAAAGAGTCCTAAATTAAAATCAGAAATATGGAAGGGACCATATGTTATAACAAGGAAAATCAGTGATATTTTATTCGAAATAAAAGGTTCTGGTAAAACAAGGTCTAAAATCATTCATCATGACCGAATAAAACCATTATTGTGCAATACTTTTCCACAATGGGTGCTCACATTACAGAATCAACAAGTGACTATCCCAACAGAACCACTTGTTAATGAGCCAGATAAACTGAAAAATGTGCGAAAATCTGGGACAATAAAGTCCTGCAGAGAGGGTATTGACCTCAGGCGTGGTACTAAGACAAACAAAATCTGCAAAGAGGATATTGACCTCAGGCGTGGTACTAGATTGCGGAGACAAACTCACAGGCTTGGAATTGAGTGTTAGATGTCAACTTGGCATAATATTACCTTGTTACACTAAAAAATAGATATATCCAGATAAGCTCTATGCAAACTGGAATAGGGATGCTAATTCCTGACCATATTTGGGGACAGTTTAGGACCTGAATTCAGAACTGTCCAGGGATGATTCATATCTCTGGCTCAGCCTCCAGTATAAAAGCATAGGACCCACAAGCTCTGGGCATTTAACGGATTATGCCTTCACCATATAGGTGTCAACTCTGTGGACGATATTATCAAGTGAAACAATCTTTAAATCGTCACTTTAAAAAAGGAACTAAATTTTCTGAAAACATTTTTACATCTACAAAGATAGATATTGTAGAACAATCAATGTCAATGACTTTGTTGCAAGCTGTGTGGGGCCAGCCAGGAAAAATCCTGTAACAGGGAATTATGAGTTAATCTCGGACACAGAGGGTGAGGATGATTTCCCGGAACCAAAGGGGTCCAAAAGGAAAATTGAAAGCGCAGATACGCAAAATGAAGGAGCCATATTGAAAAGAATAAACAACCTTGAAAATCGATTTACTACATCGCAATCGGTTATTATACAAAGAAGTGACAAACTTGAAGAAACAATCAGTAATTCAATAGCCTCTTCATCCTTGGACATTCAAAATTACGAGAAATACTGAAAAAAGATATACGTTCAATTAAAACTGTTTTAGATAAATCTTCAGGAATCCAACCTTCAGAAAACCTACATACAAAAAGTATTCAATCACCGGAGCTAATAACCTCATTAACGGAACTGAATCGAGTAATATTGCAACTTCTACAGCAAACCTAATAGGTAATAATTCCATATTCAATGGATACACACCAGCGCTTTGTGATACATATTTATTGCTGCCTTATGTTTGTGTTTTACTGAAATTAATTTCGATTTTTCTGGATGTATTCAAGTTAATTTCACCTATTTTTTGTTGTGTTTTCTTGGAATATAAATTCTGTTCCCTCGATTAATGTGTTTTGTACTATTCCTGGATTAATTGTTCCCTGGATTAATGTGTATTGTACTATTCCTGGATTAATTGTTCCCTGGATTAATGTGTATTTTACTATTCCTGGATTAATTGTTCCCTGGATTAATTCGTTTTGTACTATTCCTGGATTAATTGTTCCCTGGATTAATGTGTATTGTACTATTCCTGGATTAATTGTTCCCTGGATTAATGTGTATTGTACTATTCCTTGCGTGGATATATTTCAATATTTTGGAATAATTTCAATTATCCTGCATACATACATACATATATATGAATATATGTATTCAGTGTGTTTCTAGCATTATAATAGCTATAAAAGCATTTCACTTGTGTTGTGGAATTATGAAATTAAGTATCTCTTCAACACATGCAGTTAAGATTTTGTGCTGTAATTATACGTTTGGATTTATCAAAATTTGGATATATTATTAATCTAAAATGAAGCACTCCGGTCTCATCGACCCACGAATACGCAAATGGCTGCTGTGTTTGATTTTTCCCAAACACCTATCGACAATTAACAAAATAGGTCCTCCTGTTTGACCCAGTAAGAAGCTATCCATTCATTTACTATGTTGATCATTCAAGAGTATGTTTGTGGGTAATTAAGGGAACATCATCTCATGGACAATACAAATGAATTATAATTGTTTTGTATTCAACATTTAGAAGAGATCATGTACTGTGCTTTATTTGAAACATATGTATCCATTTTAATAGTATTACTAGTATTAGATTTTTATTTTGTATGAGAGATTTGAAGATGAATTTACTTCATTTGTAAAGGCTGTTTACAAAGGTTGTTTTGCTTGCTTCCAGGAGAAAGCAAAGTCCTAGTGGGGGAGAGTGTTACGATTTTAGATAATCTTAGATTACCTCACATGTTTTAAATATAAATGTATATGGTTTAATTAGTAGTTTAGTTTGAACACATATATAACCACATACTTATCTGACTTCATTTAATCCCTTGTAGAGGCTGTAAAGCATATATTTTAGTGAAGGTAGATAATGTAAGTATTTGGATTGTCCTGCTAGATTAGTTATGAATGGCTGTTCATGCAGCAAGTTTGATGTCATCTGGTGCGTTTGCTTGGGTGTGCGACCTACTTGCTGGCTAGCTGATGTCATTTGGTGTATCGGCTGATGTGCGACCTACTTGTTGGCTGTCCATGTAGCAAGCTCATGTCATTTAAGTGTTAGGATGATGGTGTGCGACCTACTTGCTGGTAAGCTGATGTCATTTGGTGTACTGGCTGATGTTGTGCGACCTACTTGCTGGCTGTCCATGCAGCAAGCTCATGTCATTTGTGTTAGGATGATTGGTGTGCGACCTACTTGCTGGCTGTTGAAAGCAGTCATTTAGTTCATTGGTTGGCTTAGCTGGTTTATGTAAGAGTATATAAAGGGCTAATATTCTTCAGTTCGGGGTTCTTGGTCAGCGTTTTCAGTCAGAATTATTGAAGTACATTTCTTTAGAATTATCAGAGTTAGAGAGAGAGAGAGAGAGAGAGAGAGAGAGAGAGAGACTTTTAAAGTGGAACTATAAGAGATTTTAGCAATTATTCTTACTTAAAAGAACTTTGATATTTGGATTATTTTCTCTGACATATTATTTGGAACAGTGCTTGATAACTATTAAAAACGTTTAATAAAAGTCATCAACTTTGTGAAAGACTTATTTATATTTACTACGTCCTTATATACATCATCTACAAGGAACATTTATTTGTGTGGAAATAATATTTAAGTATTATTTCTCTAACTTACGAATTGTTTCGTAATTTCGTAACACTGGTGGCAGCGGTGGGATTTCTAACTTACAAACCTTTCGTAATTTCGTAACAATATTTTGAAACCGAAAGAAGGTAGCCTTATAGTGTCGATGTTTCTGACGTTATTGGAAGATCATAACTATTGTGTTTCTTAAATTGATTTAAAAATTCGTTTATCTGCAAGACAGATGGAATATGTGACATGAAATACATAATTTCGATTTAAATAACAAACAAGCATGTTACAGACTTCATTTTTTTTTTTTTGACAAATCCGACTGAACGTAATCTATTTGTAATGTGTTTAGTTTCACAAATGCATACTATAAATACAATTGAAAATTAAAACAGTTAGCTGAAGATATTTTTTTACCCTCGCCGTTTGCACAAATTAAAATATGACACAATTATAGTTAAACCCCTGTCACACTAGGGCCGCGTTCTCACGGCGATCCCACGGCGTCCAAGAAAAATGCAGAACGCCGAGGTGCGCGCAGTACGATCGCAAGCATCGCCGCAGCAACGCAGTGGCATCGCCAGTAGACGCATTGGGATCGCATAGAACGGCAAGCGACGGCGCGCACTTTGAGCATGCACAAAACAAACGCCGTCGCTCGGCGTTCTGATAAGAGCGCAGTGGGGTCGCCGTAAGGTCGCCATAGCAGCGCAGTAAGGTCTCCTACAACGCCACAGGAGCTCCGCGGGCGCGCACAGAGGTCGCAGTGCGAACGCTGTGGTTGTCGGTGGCGCTTGCACGGAGATTGTACGGCGTTCTCTGAGATGTCACTGCGTCTCTACCGCGCTTATACGGCGCGTCTACGGCGCTTATACGGAGTGTTATTTATTTTACTGCGCTCTTACAACGACTGTACGGAGCTGTCACGGCGATCATTGCGCTCCCAAGGCGCCTCTACCGCGTCCATCGGCGTTTGCATGACAAAAACGAACAAAATAGTATAAATGAATTATAGGTAGTGCAAACGAACGTCTTCAACACGCCGTCAGCGCAGTGTGAGCGCCGTGAAAGCGCAGTGCACGCAGTGGAAGCGCCGTGAGAGCGCAGACAATCGCCAACAAGAACTCCGTAGGAACGCGATAGAACGCCATGGGAGCTCCGTAGCAACGCCTTGGTCGCTGTGAGGAAGCCGTGACATCTCCATCTTCACGAAAAATATCAGATTTTTCTTGCGATCTCACGGCGTTCTGGAAAATTAAACAACGCCGTGCCAACGCAGTGGAAACGCGCTATAGTGTGACAGGGGCATTACACACCACGCGCAGCCAGTGTTTGTGACGTGATTTATGGCCTCTTTGATCTAAACAAACATCCTGCTTTGGACAGCCAATTATAGCCACGGGGTATCGCATTATTACTATTGGAGAAACCCTTTATCTTTTGATTGCAATAAACAACATGCAAATAAAACCCAACATAAGCGACTGTTCAATTACTTGTTTTTGGCATGGCTATATGTAGGTCCTAGGATTTATGAATGCGGAATAAAAAATATTTTGCAGAGTTCTGTTAATTATTTTATCTATGCCGTAACAATTATCAACAGTAAAATACTTTTGCGATACATATAAGCTTGTGGAATATAATTAAGTGTAATAAGTAAAGTTAATTACTTTAAATAATTTATGAAACACTAGGATTCGGATCTTTGAGTAACGCACATCTACCTACTTTCGGTTTCAAGGTATCATTATAATGGCAATAAAAAAGCCATTTTACCCAGAAAAGGTCAATATTCTGACAATTTATATTACTAACACAACTAGAAACAGCACTCGCATGGTATTTTTGCATGATACGCTCTAAAATGTGTCTAAAACAAATAAACACTGTATATTCACTATACATGCAGAGTTTAGTTTAAACATATTTATTTTACATCGATTGCGAAACAAGTTATTGCAACTTAGATTAATCACTCTCGATGGCTTCCTGGGTAGAACCAGTACTAAGCAATGTGGATTAATTATCTTGCTCAAGGATAAATAACGTGGCCGCGGCGAGGATCGAACCCACGACCTCTCGATTCTGAGTTCGGCGCACTACCACTGATGCACTCCACACTTTCCAGAGTTAGTGTTGAGACACCCCGAACTCGAAATCTCGCGAAAAACGAGAGCGAGATTTGATAATGGCAAAATCGAGAAGTGAAAACAATGTCAAATCTCAACATTTTGGCAATTCAAAATTATGAATAACAAAACAGGGTGGTTAAATATATATCTAACGGCCCTAAACACAAAATAGAACTAGTGTTATGTATGTGATGTCTTGTGATTCAGTGCATGTTACCTGACTGCAGAATGATTAACAGTTGTTATTGTTGTTTTTAAAGTGCGGGGGTGGGTGTGAGGATATGAGAGGGGGTGGGGATGTTAGCATTAATATTTATTGACACCACATGATATACTGCAGTACAGCCTGGATTATGATTAAAGAATGCTTCAAGTATTAAAGAACTTAAGTTACTCAATAATACAAGTATATTAAAGTAACCATTTATTGCAAAATTTAAGTGCGTACAAGGTAATAACTAAAATTTGGGTTCGTTGCTGTCGGTTCGCATTCTCGCCCTCGATCGATACTAGTATTATGAATTTGAAAAATTCGAAATGACGTCAGTATGGTCGGTTCGCTTAATTTTTGCCACAAAGACACGTGACTGCACACGTGATCGTCAAAATGGCTACCGTCAAACACGTTGTTTTGGACTCTGGTGCATTTCTTCGAAATGCTCCAGTACAGGTAAAACTTTGATTTTAAATGACAGCTTAACATTTAGTGTTTTAATCACCTTTACATTATTCAGTCTAAATGTTACAATCGAACTCAAATCGTTTTAATTTATGTATACTACTGTAAAGTCAGCGAAAACAGATGACACTACATGATTCATGTTTGGATTCATGTTTGCATGTAGACGTGAGAATCATGGCCTCATATGGTAGTATTTACCTACCATAGAGCCATGATTCATGTGTCTTTAGGTAGGACCCCGTACCGACACCAGACACACTTTTTCGGCAAACAACCACAGTATTTCAATTGAACACATTTTAAATATCACAACTGCATGCAGAAAACTCACCAAAGAAAGAAAGGACATGCTGATGTAGTCGGTGTTCGAAGACAATTGTTATTATTATTCATTTTTTTTATATTTCGAAATTATCTCATTCTCAAGTGACGTTTCCTTCCGTATTTGAAAACTTAACTCTGCCCTAATCACACACTTGACAATTTCCGGTTAACGGTCATTTGTGTTAGTTGTCGGCAGGTTTAAGTCTCCAAATATGGAACGACGCTTTGCGCGATATTTCGAAAGATAAACATTTAAGAACAATATGTCTGCTGAAACATGGAGCCGTGCACAAATTGCCTAGAAGCGTCTCCGTGGCCAAATGTTAACGAGGTTGCGTTGTAAACCTTCGCCACTCACCGCTGCAGGTTAGAATCCCACTTGTAAATGAGGAAATGTCTCCACCACAAAAAAAATTGACTGTCATATATAACCTTTCATGTGTTAAAAATGACGTAAAACACCATACAAACAAAACAAATTGCCCAGGTCGAAGAGATATTCTTCTCTTTGGTGAATTTTATGCGTTTGACAATTCTTCATATGCAAGTTAAATTTGTTTACGCCAAAAACAGGTAAATAACTTAATTTAAATAAAATTGTTGTAATCTTCAAAAACAATAAATCTTAAATCATAATTACTTACTCTAATATCATTTATTATTAGTTAAGTGTCTTTGCAGCTTACTGCTGTTGCTAATCATATAACTATGTTATTTAGCATTTTATTGTAAGTACAGTCAGGTTAGGGGTATAGAATCACTTTGGTTAATTGTCTAAATTTAAAATGAAAGGAAAATGTATATTTAATAGTTTCTGATTTAGATTTACCCTTTTAGCTGTACGATAGCAAAATTTCTGAAATTATTGTGCTATAACTGTGAGTTGTTTGATAGTATTATTTTTTTTGCACCAATATTTACCATAATCCCTAGAAGTGCCAAACTTTAACAAGATAACTTACATTTTGACTTCCCAGCGTTTTTTTCACCATTTTGGGAATGGGTCCGTGACCGGTCAAACTGGGAAAAAAACACGCGAATTTTCTCAAAATTGGGAAAAAACGCACGTTTTTTCTCAGAATTGGGAAAAAAATTGTTTTTGTATTTTGTTCAATTTACACAGTAAAGCAGAAGAAACGTCGAAAACTTTATTAAGAAGATTATTCTAAAACATTTTACAATTTTGGGGAAAAAAACGCTGCTTCTGTCCCTAACATTTGTTATAACAGCAAATATTTATAGTTCAGTTTATTGTGACAGTACAAGTTTTTCGTTTCAAAAACACTCTTCATTAGGGTAGTAAAGGAGAATATGAAGAGTAGTAAAGGAGAATCTCTTTTTTGTGAGAGTTGTTGCACTTATTGATACACTTTTGCATGGAATACTTCGTGATACACTTTTGCATGAAAAAATGCACCAAATCATTTCACCGCTGCATAAATCTGTGCTTATATGATATATCTTCAAGACTGGAAAATTTTAAAATATTCTAAAATACACGAGCTGAGAAAATTGAAATTGAACAGAAAATTATTATTTTCTACCGATGATTCTATACACCCCAGTTAACTATGTTTTTTGTAGAATTTTATTAGTACCAGTTTCAACAAATTTTATGCATTACTATCCATTGTTAATGCAGTGTATAACGTAACTTAAAAGCTGGATCAAGTAACACTACAAGTGAACACAAATTTTATGATTTATTGATTTTTCTATTCTCTATATGAACACTCATTGACTTTTACAAGTTACTTTGGTTTTGATCTCTCATCTATATAGTCATAATCTGTTTGATGATGTTGAATGTCCCAGCCAGTGTGTCTTTTTGATTGTTTCAGAGTATTGGAGAGAACCTATATACAATCACAGATGTTGTGTCCGAGATACGGGACAAGGCCACCAAGCAAAGGCTTCAGGTCCTGCCGTATGAACTCCAGTTCAGGGAACCGTCGGCTGATGCAATCAGAATAGGTATGATGGGTTGTTTTAGATTTAGACTTCATATTTAAGAGTTAACCATGCTAAGATTTTCAAACTGGGACGGTATGTGAGTGGTTTAACGTAAAACCAACCACATACCATCCCCGATTGAAAATCTTAGCATGGTTGTCTCAATTCTAATTTTTTTTTAAATGCCAAAAATATAAAGTATTTTCATACATACACACCTGTTTTTCTATGAAAACTCAAATTCATCGGTAACGGCATTTTGTTGATGTCATCCAATGACGTCGCTTGTTACACCATTATGTGATGTCACATACTTTTCAGACGGTAAATCAAACATTTTACGGTCGCAAATTTGAGACGTTGGCCAATGGAGCAACGTGTTACATTATAGCTGCATTAGAACTTTTCTTTTATGGCAAATACAAATGAGTAGTTTCTGGTTCTTTTTTTCCACCAACTCTGTTTTCATGCCTGCATTTACATTTTCACAACATTTTCACAACATTACATTGGGGTGTAGTTTCTCAGACACTCTATAGCCCTACACTCCTCAAACTTCATACACAGAACATCTTGAGTTCTTTACATTATGTTCATAAGTAGATCACTGCTATCAACCTTGACCTAGTTTTTACTTTAATGATTCTGGTTAAGGTAAGGTTGAACGGGGGCATCTGTGTCCCATAGACACATTTTTATGCTGCCACATTATGTCCCTACCATCGAATGGTTAATCGGCATATAGTGTTAGTCATAACTGGCCATCGCAGCTGACCGATCAGGTTTACGAGGCTACACAGTCAGTAGAAACTGTAAATTCTATTAATTCCGTAGGTTTATGAAACTACTTTTCGGTTTATTTGCCTATTTATACAATAGGGTTGGCAATGGTGTAAAACCTTAAATCAATTTTGGTGAAATTCCAAATTCAGTACCATTTTCAACACCTTGCTTTATTGCATAAACAATAATTTGCTAACGGACAATGGCACTCTATGGATGTTGATGATATTAATTATAATTCTTAAAGATTTTACAGTTTCATTACGTAGTGGCGAATCGTCTGCCTTGCATGGTGGTAGTCATTGGCTATCCCCAGCTAGGTCAGCCAAAGGCTTCGTGAAAATGGTACCTTGTTTGATGAAGGGTAGTGATATTAATTACCGTGGTCAGCCAGGCCTAAATTCATAAAATTATTGTGCACAAGAATAAGACTCAAAATCTAAAAAAAATTGCAAACCCTATCAACACAAAAGTATGGGTAAGATTTGTGTTTTTCAGACAGTTCCTGTTAAATTACCTTTTAAATTACTCATTTCTGTAAGTAAATATAGTAATTTGCTTGTAAAATTGTTTTTATTTGGAATTAAAAAAATTGAGATTTTTAGTCGAGTCGGATTCTTGTTCTCAAAAGTTTGATGAATATAAGGCCTGGTGTCAGTATAATTATGTCACTGTGACTGGGTGGAGTATCTAAAGTATTGAGCTCACTGCTACAAGTTGAGTCAGTTGGAACCGTTGTGATATGAAAGATTGTTAAAAGTGACGTTATACCCATGCTTACATATACATGTAAATATAATATAATTAGTGTGTCTATTATAAAGCAAGAAGCTCACCTCACATTCACCTTGTTTTATTCTTCAGTGACAGAATTTTCAAAGAAGACGGGTGACTACAGCACCCTGTCAGCAGTAGATATCAGAGTTATGGCCCTTACGTATCAACTAGAGAAGGAATTTGTTGGCACAGATCATATAAAGACAGTTCCAGAGAGAAAGGTTAGTCCATGCATAATAGTAGTTGCTTGTTTTGTGGTCAAAAATGTTCTGATATTGTTGTTGAACGACCAATAACACATTATCTTGGGTTATTTAGAGCCACTCTAGAGGAAGTGGAAAGATACTGTTTGACATAGAAATCGGGACTATTCAATAGATTTTCATGGTTCCAGGCTCGTAACTACACCAGTTTTTCGTCATACCTTGCGTATGTTGATTGCAATACTAACAAATCATTAAAATTGCTTTGAAATGCATTATTGTTTTTTTTATTGTCAAAATTGTTGTACGCAGCTGCATATCTGCTTATAAGCAGCTACGCCCTTTGTTTCCATTATGGGCTTTGAGGATAGACTCTGATACACAGCTCCATCTAGTTTACATCACCATCTATGTAATTAACTGTTTTGCCCCAAGGACTGGAGTGTAGCTTCTGCAATAGTATTATAGTGTAAATGGAATTCATTTAATCCAATTTCAGTATGTATAAAACTGCACAAATATGGCATGTGTATTTACTTGCAGATTGAATGGAATACATCCAAGAAGTCCCTGGTAGGAGTTACAGACATTGCAGGCTTTTACATAAAGTCAAATGTAAGTTACTGTCAGGAGATGTTTGTCTTCAGTATCAAAGACTGCTAGATCTGTATGTGAGTGTTTAGCTTTGTTTCAGTTCTACCTATTTGCCAATCTTGCAGCTATAATGCTGCAGTTTTTCATTCTACTAGCATCCATTGACCTTTATCTTTTTGGTGTGAACACAATTCAGTAAACACTTTCCGATTTACGCAATAACTTTAGTCACCAAATTTGATATGAAGATATTCTATAAGATCTCGGATGAGATTGACATTGAGTAAAATTTGACGTGTTCCAGAGTTTTTGCCCTTGATCATTGAAATATAGCAGAATTTCAGCTTATGATCTAAACAAAATTTGATTTGGTTGAAGGTCTGTTTCATTACCATCGCACAAGTTCGACCATGAGCGAATTCAATTATGATGTGTTGTGAGTTATTCCTCTTAAGTGTATATGTATTCTCAATAGCCAGTTTTTATCCCACCAATATTGGGGTAGCATGTTTGAGGTCAATAATTTAAATCAGATTTATTTATCTTACTTAATAGATGTTATATTTGTATTCACAGAAACCTTCTTCAAGAACAACTTCAGAATGTTCTGCCCATACAGATCAGCCTGAATTAAGATCTGATGAAGTTGATATTGCACCTGAGAAAATATCAAAGGATAGTCCAAATACAGATAGTGACATGACCTCAATTGATAAAGTAGATAGCTCGCAAGAAAAGTGTCAAAATACAGTTGAAGACATTTCTGATGACATACTTACAAATGAAAGTGATCAGAAAACAATAGAGTCTGGAAATGTTGAAGATTCTGATAACCAGACAAAATCATGTGACAAGAACACTGAACTGTCAGAAGGGGAGGTAGTTCCAGCTGACTGTTTGGAAGAGGGAGACGAATCTAGTGATGATGATGATAATGAGGAGGAGGAAGATGATGATGATGATGATGAAGGTTGGATAACTCCAAGCAATATTAAAGCTGTAAAAGAAAAGATGGGTGACATAGATGCCGAGAAAGCTGAAGTTCCTGTTGGATGTCTGACAACTGACTTTGCCATGCAGGTATGTCAGAGAAGAGTTTTAGTATTAGCTAATTATGGTGTACAAAACAACTGATTGAAATAGAATTAGAAACAAATTCATAAATTGTATTCAAATGTAAAACAAGTATGTTAGCAGTTTTAAGCCTTTGCAAATCTTCCTTTTGTTCTGTATTTATCTTTTTCTGAGAGATAGTGTCCCATCTCGCCCAGTGAGCAGATTGCAGGTATGGGTAATATTTTATTTATAAAAGTTCATCTTTCTAGGACTGCTTGAAGTGATAGCTGCTTCAGCATACCTTAATCATGCCCATGATGGACCCACAATAGGTGTGAGGTTCATTCATTATTGCATGGAAACTTCAGGGTTCTATTTTTCACTTTTATTATAGCTCTACTGGCCAGTCGAACAGCTCAGCTTATGTCACGACAATTTGTCATTATACTGCATTATTATTTTTTTCAACAATAATTAAAATATAAAATAAAAATATGTTGGGTGTTATTAAGAAAGGTCAGCCCATAGTGGTGGAAATCCTTGACTGAACACACACCCACTGTACACACACCCTTATCACTGAACACACACCCTTATCACTGAACACACACCCTTATCACTGAACACACACCCTTATCACTGAACACACACCCTTATTACTGAACACACACCCTTATCACTGAACACACACCCTTATCACTGAACACACCCTTATCACCGAACACACACCCTTATTACTGAACACACACCCTTATCACTGAACACACACCCTTATCACTGAACACACCCTTATCACTGAACACACACCCTTATCACTGAACACACACCCTTATCACTGAACACACACCTTATCACTGAACACACACCCTTATCACTGAATACACCCCCTTATCCACCAAATTCAACTATTGCATTGCATATCACATCATGGACCAAGTATTGCCATATTTTCCATACCATATTCTATATTGGAATATGTCTTTTATTGGCGGAAAACACAAACAGGTTAATTTCCATAATATATCAATCTATTGGATTCTATAATGCCTATACATGAAATGTTAATTTCCTCACCATCTGTCTTTTACAGAATGTGCTGATACAGATGGGGCTTAATGTCATCTCCGTGGATGGCCTGCTGATCAAAAGAGCCAAAAGTTTCGTGCTGAGATGTTTTGCCTGTATGAAGTAAGTCATGTTCTTGTTTAATATTGATGCAACTGTTATGCTTCTCCTTCATATTTGTGGCCGTTATCGGGTGAAATGGCCCTAATAAATGCAATTGAAATTATGCACTATATTCCCTGATCGCAGATTGCAAATGCTGAGTGCATTTTTATAGTGATTAACACTCAAATGCATTTCAACAAACAAACGAAAGCGCTAAAAATGAAAATACGATTTATGAAGTCAGTTCAGGTGACAACTGAAATCCATATGCCATCAACTTCAAAAACATTAAAGCGCTTTTATTACTCCTGGATGGTTAACTACCAGAAGACTTTTGGACTTGTTTAAATGAATTTCCCTGTCACTGTCAAGTTGGTTAAAAGTAGGTCAACGCAACATCCAAGATAGACACAGTTACTAAAAGTAGCCAACACCTTAGCAAGTCGCCTGCTTGAGAACCGCTGAACAGATTTACAGATTTTTCATAAATCGTCAATATATCGTCAATATATATCCTCGACTATACATGTACTAACATTCTTTGGTGGTCAAAAATGGCCCCTGATCCGGATTAAAATTGTGTATATAGAAATGTGTCATTAAAGGCCATTTTGTCATTATGCCACATATATGGTAAAAAGGCGCGATGACATTCCAAGTTGGCCGCCTCCATTTATGTTTCTTTGCAAATTTTAAATAGTTCATATTTCCTTTATTTTGTATGGCATTTTGATCATTCTTTCAGCTTTTTTCTAGTTTTTCAGAGCCCTTTAAAATAAATCTTGTTTGAAAATAGTGCATCAACCCCTTTAATTTCGATATTTTTTAAAAACTACAGAAAGTATCTGAAGGAATACTGGTAGGCTTCATACAGGGTGTGACCTCCATAAATCTAACCAATCTGAAGTCGTTGATACATGCGATGATCCCATTATTTTCCATTGTTGTGAAAGTTAAATTCTCTTCAATAGAACAAAACATCCTTGTGTAGAAAATCTTATATTTCTGTTCATATTTTACTCAAACCCAGGTCGAGTTTCAAAAATCTGCATGCACCTCTGCCAGTCTTGTATGCACCTCTGCCAACCTCTGCCAGTCCTACTAGGCAGAGGCTCTTACTGTATGCTGGGTCCTTGTAAAATAATTTGAGTAGTACACTCTGAAGTAATCTGTTTGGTTACATGTGTTTTCAGGTCATTTGCATTAAGGCCTAGTAATTAACAGGAAATGTTTAAAGGATAGTATTATTTCCCATTTTTTCTGCAACAATAATTTGCATTATTATAATTGCAGAATAACAACTAATGTACAGAAGGTATTCTGTCCCCACTGTGGTAAC
Source organism: Cyrtodaria siliqua (assembly GCA_037043455.1). Lineage (NCBI taxonomy): Eukaryota > Metazoa > Mollusca > Bivalvia > Adapedonta > Hiatellidae > Cyrtodaria > Cyrtodaria siliqua. The sequence goes on along the minus strand of JAWPHD010001534.1, from coordinate 246,655 downwards.
AAGACCCTCACCAAGGTGTCCATGATGGTCAACGAGGATGGTTCCATCAGGTACTTCCTGTCTCGAAGGAGACCAGTCAACACACGGGGAACCAAGGTACATATATAGTTGTGTTTATAGTGTAGTCAAATGTGAACTGGCTGGGTCGTAGAAATTAGTAACGAAAAATTAAAATGAGAAAACGTTAATAAGTTTTAATGGATCCAACATTCATTTTTAGCTCGACTTTTCGAAGTCCCTTCAATTTTAAAATGAAGCTCACATTTCTTAAACCACTTGAAGTATTTTAGTGAAACTTTACACGTGTTTATTTTCATAAAAGGAACTCATACAAACAAGTGCCATAACTCTGTTATGAATTTTAACATAATTATGATTGGGACAGACTTTTTTCAACTTATTTTCTTAATAAATAAACAAGGCCTTGAAAGTCGAGCCCACTGTCATCCCAGCATTTGTTCCTTGTTATAAGCTCAGATATGCTTATGAGATGACCTGGTTATTTTCTGTTACTAATGTGTCTCATTATCTGTCTGTTTTACGTGCTTGGTTATTTAGCACTACGTTGTAAGAATACATAAATACACAATTATGTCACATTCTCCTACTTGTTACAAGAGCCATCATACGCCGCCAAGTTAAAGAGTAGAGCATCATCAGGCCCACTTGTTTATTGTTATTCGAGGATTCTATAAATTTGTGTAATAACCCCCGCGCATGTGGTCGAGAGGTTAATGACATTGCGTTGTAAACATTCTCGCCTCTCACCGCTGTAGATTCAAATCCGACTGGGAGCTCGACTTGTCAAGTGAGAAAGTTCTGATTCTTACGGATGACGGGAGGTATACATTACTGGTTCTTCCCAGGAAAATTGTTTACCACAAAAAAAAAGACCATCATATATGGCCTAACATGTGCTAAACATAACGTAAAACACCATTCAAACCAACAAACCTGGTAATGAACCTTCGTATTTCAGTGGTTCACAAAGATGTACTTTGATTGCTGGCATGATTTCACTCCCAGCTGGAAGATTATCTGAATGAGTATTTCACACCCAGCTGGAAGATTATCTGAACGAGTATTTCGTCGAACAAGAACATACTCCATATAACCTATGTTGCTGTGTTTGAAAAAGACACTTCCTCCATTACTATGATGATAGATTACCAATAACTTTATCATTACAGTACTCACTACCTTTACCCAAGGGAGGTAAGCATGCCGTGAATCCGCAACTTGTTGAAGACCAGCCGTCAGCTCACAATAGAACAGCCAAGAAAGCGAGAAACAAAATGAGTGTTTTCAGTCCAGACTACATGGCAACTACGACAACCTCACCATTTTCCCTTACTGATGTGACAAGTAAAGCTGCGCAGCTTGGAATACGCAGCGACAGGGGCCGCACCCATTATTGGGAGAAAAAGAATCCTAATGAAGTGAAAAAGAACAGTGGTAATAGAAGAAAATAAGAAAAAACATCAATGTTTTGTTATAAATGGGATCTGACATATTAAAATAAAATATTTAATAGAATTGTCAGTTTGTTTCAAACTCTACTATTTAAAACGTTCAAAAGGGCTTTTGCGTTGGCGCGTTGTCCATCATCAGTGTCTGTTCTTGTGGGTATAACTCAATACACGTTTTAAAGCTTTTACTTAATATGAATTTGTGTCGATAAGATCTCGCACTAGCCAGACAAGGAGAGGAAATTGACGGCTGCATTACAGAGCTATTGCCCTTGATTATTGAAAAATAAGCAGATTGCAATACATCTGATCTTTTCATTGTGTCGGCTCTCTAGAAAGAAATTTCGCCCAATTTAAACTTCATTGTCTGCGGAGATGGGCCCAACTTTTTTGTCAAAAGAGATGGGCTCAACTTCATTGTCAGAGTAGATGGGCTCAACTTCATTGTCAGAGGAGATGGGCCCAACTTCATTGTCAGAGGAGATGGGGCCCAACTTCATTGCCAGAGGAGATGGGGCCCAACTTCAGGAGATAGGCCCAGCTTTACTAACGCTAGTTTCAGCTGCTTTGTAATTTTACACAAATGTGTACGAAAGAAACAATACATAAACCGGATTTGCCTTTTGTTATTTTGGTGGCGGAGAGATGTTTTTGAGAATTTTCCACATTTTTAAAGAACTCGAAAACCCGTTACACAGTCAATCATGTTAGTGTCGAACCCTGCAAACCATCACCTGTAACAAGCCTCTATTGTACTATCAGTACAAACTGAGTTTTATTGGAATATAACAGTGCAACAATGTACAGGATAAAGCCTAAGTAATTTCATCCTGGCATGCTCAGTTGATAAAGCAGCAACCTTGGAAGTATGAGGACTGCAGGTTCTACTGCCAAATGAACTACATTTTAGAGTTTTGATACATGGCTAGAATAACAAAGTCGAGATTAAACTTCCTTTTAATAAGAAATCATTAAATGAAGCAACAGCGGAACTGGTTATATGAAATACATTTACATATTGTAAAATAAATATAAAAAAATAGTGTAGGTATATAGAGAATATTATGTCTGTGCCTTTTAGTATCAAGGTTATTAGGCGAGGCTTAGAAAGAATTATGCATTTTCGTGCCAAGCCTCATATTGAATTGGGTTTTAAGGCGCACCAACACATGAAAGGTTATATGGCACCTAACAGGAATGAACATGCCAGTCTCCTCCATGTACATCGAGATAAAATATGGAGAATGGGCCTAGAACCTTCTCACCCTGAACTGCAGATTTGCTGCAAATTCTATTGTAGACACTCCATGTGGTTCCGGGGCAAAGAATAGGGCCACTACAGATCGCGTTATAGCCCCCATCAATTGTTCATTTTATCATTTTTTGTTCATCCTCATTAAAGGTCTTCATCATGACCCCTGTATTATTTCAGGTGCCATCTTGCTCAATCGTTAGAGCAGTGGCAGAAAAACAATTAACATGGCTCCAGCGTAAATGGAGTGTCTACAATAGAATTTACAGCAACTCTGCAATTCTGCAGGTGAGAAGGTTCTAGGCCCATTTTCCATTATTTTATCTCGATGTACATGGAAGATGAGCCTGGCATGTTCATTCCTGTTAGGCGTCATATAACCTTTCATGTGTTGGTGCACCTTAAAACTTCAATTCAATTCGTGACACCGCATATGCAAATATGGAAACGTGCACGGTGGCTCCATCGTAAATGGAGTATCAACAATAGAATTTGCAGCAACTCGGCAGTTCTGCAGGTTAGAAGGTTCGAGGCCCATTCTCCATATTTTTATCTAGATGTAAATGGAGGATGTGCCTGGCATGTTCATCCCTGTTTGGTGCCATATAACCTTTATTGTGTTGGTGCCCCAATTCAATTCATTTTCTTATAGACGGAGAATCTGCAATAAATGGGTCAAATTTTATGGGTTTTTTAAATTATTTCATACCAATTTTAAGAATTTTATATCTTTAAGCAGACATCAATTCAAGTTATGTGTTTTATCAGCACATTTCATGTTTTCATAGAAAGGGAGGGTAACTCTTAAAAGATGTAACAGTTTAAACAAAAAATAAATGTTTTACAAACTATGGTTCAAAACAAAATACTTCTCGCACAACTATTTTTAAATATATTTAAAACAAGAAAATTAAATAGATACAAAAGCGGGTTATTACGAATTTTGTTCAGTGTATATTAGTATTACATTCACAATTTTATCTTGCCTTTGATGAGGGATCGTCTGTGATCCCCGGCTCCCACATACCGTGCCATACCAAATGTTGACAGATACCAAATGTTGACAGAGGCCAAGTTTGTTTAATAAAGTTAAGATAAAAATAAAGACCATGCCCAGTTGTTCAGAGATCTGGTAGAAATATTTGTTTATCGGAAATTCAGAGAGATTTGAAATTTTGACTTAACACTCGGTTAAGTAACCTTTCTTTGAACAACTGTGCCATTATCTTCTTGACTAGGCAAAATATGCAGTAGGATGTATAACTAAATCAAGGGCCTTTCATTGATTACAACAATCTGGCCAAGCTTGGTAAAGATCGGATGAAAGGCACTATTGTCTTGATGTGCAAAAGTTAATGGACGGACAGATGACCCGATGGTTTTCAAATTTGTCGGAGGTTTAATTTATTTAAAAATCAATTGCAAAGTGAATGTGCTATAGTGTCATCAACAATAGGTTAACGGACGGACTTCAGACGACGTAATACACTATGTAATAGGTCTCATTTGGGGGTATGTAAATAGATACGTTACAACTGTCTCGCCACAGAGCTAGCTTTTATGGCGATATTGGTAGTGCGTCCGCGTCACATGCAAGGGGTCCCAAGTTCAAACCCGCCTAAATATTTATGTGTAATTTTTCCAGGCCGATTACATAGGTGGAGAATATGGGTAGGCATTGTATGAGGTTATGCCCAGATGCCTAGATCATTGTATATGTTGTTGTCTATATGTGTTGTGTGATATTTGAAGGTTTCAGATTGTGATATTTGAAGGTTTCAAATATCAAAAATAAAAAGGTTGGAGGTATGTAATAGGACTCAATTGATGGGTATGTCAATAGATAGGTTTATAAGCGCGTTGATACTGTCTCGCTGCAGACCTAGTTTTTATGGCGATATCGGTAGAGCGTCCGCTTCACATGCAAGCGGTCCCGAGTTCAAACCCGCTGAGTGCCTAAATATTTATGTGTATTTTTTCCAGTCCAATTACAACACGCTATCATATAAATAAAGCTTATGTTAAAGATTAAACTCAGCTAGTTGAATTTTTATATATGGCTAGACGTTAAATTGTGTATCCGCCCAATTCATACATTGATCAGATGTATATTATTCACGTTAATGCATTAGTAAAGTGAGCGCACAGGTGAATATATGCTGAGCACATTCTTAGTTAATTCACCTTTGTGAACTATTTAATTGAATAGATCCAATGTAAACACAGATACACATTACTCTATTTAGAACAATTTCAGTTCAGTATTGAGAGAACATTTCGCCTTTAAATAAGTCTACACACTTCCAGCAAGTGCTTATGAAGGTATCGTTTCTGTGCAAATGCACGTCCACATTTTTGACAGTTGTAGTTCTTGGTGCTTGTTGTATGTATCATCAGATGGGATCTCAGGTTTGACTTGTCCGCGAACGCCTTGCTGCAGCCACGATGGGGGCACGGGAATGGTTTCTCACCAGTGTGTGTTCGTAAGTGACCCTTAAGAAGCCATGAACGACTGAACACCTTCCCACAGATGGAGCATGTGTTCTTTATCTTCATATGATTTTTTAGATGTGACGTGTACGCTGACATCATAGTAAAGAGATTCTCGCATTCCTGGCATTTGATCACCTTCTGCCCAGAGTCGCCGTCGATTAAATTGTTTTGAAGATCACCCAGACGCATGGTCTGTGTTTGATACAGAGGCTGGTTACCATCCTTGATAAGAGGCGAGCTCTGCACTTCAATAAATGTGTCACTGCAAACTGATGAGGTGTCTTCACTATCCATGTCGAAGTCGCGAAACAATCCATTTCTATCGACTGTACCCTGAGATTCAAGGTCAGAATCAAATTGGAAGTTAAAGTAAGATGCCTTGTCCTCAGACACAGTCGGAGAACAGTCGGTGCTTGTGGAAACGCTGGACACCTTCGGTTGTCTTTGATAATGCGAGGAATATGTATATGTGATACCTTCATCGCTGCTTGTACTTGAAAGTGCTCTTCTACCATATGGACTTGAGGTGTCATCCATAAATTCTCTTTTTTCATATTTCTTATTGTTATTCAAATTTTCTGCAACGCTCAAAATGTAACTCTCAATATCTTCACTATCGTCGTCATCTTCCTCATCATACTCACTAGTGTCAGCATCTTCGTCTGACTTGTTATCATCGTTGCTTGAAAACAGACACGTTTCCGAATACTGAAGAGTCTCCCGTGGGTTCACTCCAGCTAGGTCCAGCTCTGGCACTCTCAGGCAAAGGTAGAACCGCGTTACAAATGACATGTAGCTCATGGACTTGTATTTTACGATGTTGTATTTCTTCTTTACAGGGATTGTGTTGTCCTCATTTACAACGAGCTGTGGTTGGCGACCGGCTGATCCGGGTCTGGTGTTGACAGAGACCTTCTTGATGGAGAGTCCGGACCGGGTAGTCATTACGCACGGGTCATGTTCTGTGAAAGAAAGTAAACAAGGACAGGCTTTATATGGATTATATATATATATATTCTATATTTCTTCAAAGTTGGAATATAGTGACTAATGAGTGGTATCAGTTTAAAATGAATGATTGATATCACCCTTTTGAATATGTGATATCACTCATTTGAATCAGTATTCAGGAATATCACTCATTCAATTGAATTGATGGTATCACTCATTCGAATAGGTAATATTATTTTAATATTCAAATAGGTGATATCACTCCTATGTTTTGAACCTAATTTGTGAACACACAACTATTTTAACTGAATACAATTTACAAACAAAGAACAAAAGAATTTAGTAATTTCGCATTTGACCATTCAGTTTGCAACTGGTGATATCCCCACTTGGAAAGAGATAGATCTATATATACGCTGTAAAAAAAGTTTTGGACCATGGCAGTGTTCGAACCCGTACAATGATCGCTCAACCATGACATTCGACCATTACCCTTATTATCTCAGTTGATAATTCACAATAGATCAACAATCAACAATAATTATCGTTAACAATGAAAGTTTGCAAAAAAATAATCGTTTTATTGGTTACTCGAATGTCTGTAACTGTTATTGTTTTTATGGACTTTGCAACATTTTTTACAAACTCTTTGTGTGTTCGCGATCTTTTTTAAAAATCTAATCTTGTTTGGAGTTTAATGTTTCTGGTACCAAATTAACCGGGTAGGGTAGATCTTGGTTACTAAAAAAAGATAATTAAATTCTGTCCACTCGTTTTATTTTTATATGACTTTATATACCCTGGTCCAAATTTTTTTTACCGAGTATATATCATGCATGCTTCGAATCAGTAAAGTCACTCATTCGGAGCCATTCAAATAGGTAACAATTAGTCCTGACTTTTTCGAATCAGTTATATATCACCTTTTTGAATAAGTGATAACACCTTTACAAATGAGTCCCTTTTTGAGACTTTCAAAATAAATGTGATATCACTCATTCACTTCAATTGATGAATATTGATATTTCTCGTTCGAATAAGTGATATCACTCATTTGTTTTGAATAATTTGACACGATATCGTAAACAGTCCCATTATACTGACACTGGACAATCGGGTCATAGAACTACTTTCATAGTTACGAGACACTAGTACCGTTTTTATCTTGGCACGTAAAACCTGTCCGGAGATTTTTGGGCTGAAACAAGCACACCAAACCACACTAATCTAAATTATAAAACGGGCACTTGCTTTAGTTTAAATTTGAAAATTACGAGTCAACACGTACACGAAAACGTGTTTTAACTTACCAGCACCACCATAATATGTCCCTGTCTTGTAACCTCTGACTGTGTGCATTAAACTTCTCGGCATCTTAGTTGAAGTTTCTGACAAAAGCTAAAACAGTTTCTGGCAAAAGTTGAAACCCTGTTCACTTCCACTTTGCACAACTTGTTTTGATTTGTATACTCGCGCTAACTTCACGTCTGTCATTACGTCAGGTGTGACGTCATTAATTAGCGTGTAGCTATCTCGGTCAAGAACAGGCTATGGGAACCTGCTGGACGGTGAAAAAAAATAAGTCTAGCAAATCATGGCGGATTTAACACATGTATACTGCCAGGGGCGTAGCCAGGCATATTCCTGTACGCCCGGGCGTACTCTAGAAAATCGAATGTGAAAAAATAAAAGTGCTTATTTTTTAAAATCAGCAATAAAAATGGAAGGGAGGTAGTGGGTGAGGCACTTTTTTTAAAAACCACACTTAATGAATGGAGGCGAAAGCCTCCAAAATCTCGCTCAAATGAAGCCACAAACCTCCGAAATTGCACCCCCTCCAGCACCCTTCCCCAGGGCCTATTCTTCAAAAGGCTCTGGCTACGCCCCTGACTGCCAATCTTCTCCAGCTATATACTATACTGATAAGACGTCAAGAATGCCCTAGGGTTTCTTCGGCGCAACCTTCAAATGAGCAATAAGCAAGTAATTTAGAGCGCAGCATATTTCTCTCGTGAGACCATCATGCATGCCTCGAATACTGCTCAAACGTCAAAAGCCACACACCAAGGATCAGGTGCACAGACTAGCTAGAGCTGGTACCGCGACGGGCTGCCCGATATACCACACATCCGTATAGGAATATTAGCAGTGTCAGCTCCATGTTGGACCATCACTAGAATCCAGAAAGACCAAGTTACAGTTGACCATGCCCTTCAAAAACGAATTACTGATAGGTTTATCCCATCAAAAATGTCAAACGCAAAAACACGTTAGGCCTACCCTTGGATTGATAAACCTATTCTTCGGTTAATACGTACGTTATATCACCAAGCTCGAAAGTCTCGAGACCATAAGGCCTATAAGAAATTCAGAGCTGTGGTACAAAAGAAAATTAGGTATGCATATTGGCGATATGTATCAGGTATGTTTTCCTTGACAGGCGATGGCAATAGTCAATCCTAATATGACAAACCAAAAGTATTCTGGCCATTTGTGAATAGCTTGAAAAAGGACTCGTGATGAAAATGAAATCCTCATAGACGCAAAGGGTGCTAAAAGAATGCTGGATAAACTGAAAATACACAAAGCCTCTGGACCTGACAATATTCATGCCCGAGTATTGAAAGAATGTAGTGACGCAATTTCCAAAATTCTCACTTTAAATAATCAAGCAATCCATCAAGGGACTGTACCTGATGACTGGCGTCGTGCCAATGTGACTCCAGTCTTCAGATCGGAGGGAAAGTACAATCCCGCTAACTATAGACCGGTGTCACTAACCTGCATTTGCTGTAAAACATTTGTTAGCAATATACATCTGACGACTAACAACATCCTTGTGGACTCACAGCATGGGTTCAGAAGCCAAAGGTTATGCAAAACGCAACTAGTTCAGTTTGTTCACGACCTAACCTTTAACCTTGATGGCAGCACAAACCGCAAACGTAAACAAACTGACCTCATTATTGTGGACTTTGCAAATGCTTTTGACAAAGTGCAAATGCTTTTGACAAAGTCCCCCCACAATAGACTAGCATACAAACTTGACTTCAACGGAATACGGACGTACTCAGCAGGTTCTTCGGACTCTGCTGGTGTACTGTCGGGTATGCCCCAGGGATCGATCCTCTTTTTACTGTTTGCCAACGACCTCCCTGACGGCATAAAGTCAACGGTCCGTTTATTTGCCGACTACTGTGTACTCTACAGGAAAATTACCTGTCCGACCGATTTTCAGATCCTGCAAGAAGATCTTGACCAAGATTGACTCATGGCGTTTAATGTATCTAAATGCCATTCCATGAGAGTAACCAGAAACCAGGTAGACAGGCAAATTACACACGGCTAAACTCTCCATGGCCACAAATTGGAGAGTGTTACATTTGCTAACTACTTAGGGGTTACAATTTCAGATTCCATTATGCAAAACTAAATCTTTGAAATTTGTCAAAGATAAAAAATTACCAGACTAAATTTAGTCAAAATAATTATGTTTCAGAGGAGCACTGACTTCAGACCACATTTGAAGGCAGACAAATTTTCCTGAACCCCTGGCTGGATTTCAGTGAAACTTGGCAGGAATGATCAGTATCAAGCCTAGTTGCGCATGTTGTGGTCGTGTTCCCCATTAAAGATTCCATATAGCCAGTAGAGCGATACAGGCCCTATTGGACCTTTTGTTTAAACCCTCGAAATGATCTCTAGATTGCGGCTCCCTCTGGCGATACATTTTGTGTATGTTAGGCCATAACTCATTCAACCAGAACACAGCGATGTTAGGCGCAACTAGTCTTCGTTCTCCTCATCCCTGCCAAAATTCGTTCAAATTCTGCCAGGAGTTCAGAAGAGACTAGTCTGGATAAAGTTCGAGTATCAAAACCTTTAAAGGGATATAACTCCGCAAAAATCATTCAACCGGAACACGGCGATGCCATGCACAACTAGGCCTGGTACTGATCATCCCTGCAAAGTTTCTCTGAAATCCGATCAGGGGTTCAGGAGAACATAGTCCGTACACAATTTGTCATCAGCCAAAATTCTTTCAACTGAAATACGGCGATAACATGCAAAACTAGGCTTGGTACTGATCATCCCTGCTTAGTTTCGTTGAAATCCAGCCAAGGGTTCAAGAGAAATAGTGCAGATAAGGTTTGTGTAGTTAAAACCTTTAAAGGGCTATAGCTCAGCCAAAAACCATTCAAGCGGAACACAGTGATGATATGCACATATAGGCCTGGTACTGATCATCCCTGCAAAGTTTCGCTGAAATCCGGACAGGGGTTCAGGAAAAAAAATCCGCACAAAGTGTGTGTATTAAAACCTTTAAAGGGACATAATTCTGCCAAAAAACATCCAACTGGAACACGGTGACGACATACATAACTAGATTTGGTACTGATCAACTCTGCAAAGTTTCATTAACATCTGGCCAAAAGAAATCCCTATCGTCTTAATGAGACAAAATACAGCATTTATAACTAAAACAAGGGCCGTAACTGCGGTGTTACTAATACGATTTGGCTGGTTTTCAAACTTTTTTGAGCTTACATTGATATTAACAATATATGTTAGTTTGGTAAAGATCAAGTAATAAATGAAGGTGCCAGAGTGTTCATAAGGCAGAATATAGCTTTATCAGAGAAAAAAAGGGCCATAACTCTGCTATTACTAATCCCATTTGGCTGGTTTCCGAAATTATTCGAGCTTTCATTGATATTAACAAAATGTACACGTTTGGTAAAGATCAAATAATAAATGAAGATGACATTTTCAGCAAATCAAGGGCCATAACTCAGCTGTTATTTTTTCAATTTGGCTAGTTTTCGAACTTATCCGAGTTTTCATTGATAATAACAATCAGTGTAAGTTTGGTAAAGATCAAATAATAAATGAAGGTGCTATAGTTTTAGCAAGGCAGAAAATGACATTTTCCAGAAAAAACAAGGGCCATAACTCTGGTGTTACTGACCCAATTTAGCTGGTTTTCGACCTTGTTCACGCTTTCATTGGTATTAACAATCTATGCAAGTTTGGTAAAGATCAAATTATAAATGAAAGTACTAGAGAGTTAACAAAGAAGAAAATGGCATTTTCCAGGGGGAAAAAACAAGAGGCATAACTCATGTATCAGTGATCCGATTTGGCTGGTTTTCGAACTAGTCCGAGCTTTCATAAATATTAACAATCTGTGCAAGTTTGGAAAATATCAAATAATAAATGAAGGAGCTAGAGTGTTCACAAGGCAGAAAATGGCATTTTCCACAAAAAACAAGGGCCATAACTCGGGTGTTACTGACCCAATTTAGCAGGATTTCGAACATGTCCAAGCTTTCATTTGTATTAACAATCTGTGCAAGTTTGATAAAGATCAAATAATAAATGAAGATGCTAGAGTGTTCACAAGGCAAACAATGGCATTTTCAAGAAAAACAAGGGCCATAACTCTGGTGTTACCAAATTTAGCTGGTTTTCGAACTTTTCCAAGCTTTCATTGGTATTAATAATCATTGCAAGTTTGGTAAAGATCAAATAATAAATGAAGGTGCTAGAGTGTTCACAAGGCAGAAATGGCATTTTTCAGGGAAAAAAACAAGGGAAATAACTCCGGTGTTACTGATCCGTTTTGGCTGGTATTAATCAAATTTATTCGAATTTTCATTGATATTAACAATCTTTGCAAGTTCGGTAAAGATCAAATAATAAATGAAGGTGCTAGAGTGTTCGCAAGGCAGAAAATGGCACTTTTCAGAAAAGTCAAGGACCATAACTCCGGTGTTACTGACCCAATTTAGCTGGTTTTCGAACTTTTCCAAGATTTCATTGGTATTAACTGGCAGAAAATAACATTTTTCATGGAAAAAACAAGGCCATAACTCTGGTGTTCCTAATCTGAGATGGCTGATTTTCGAACTTGTCCGAGCTTTCATCGATATTAACAATATTTTCAAGTTTGGTAAAAATGAAATACTAAATGAAGGTGCTAGAGTGTTCACAAGAGCGAAAATGGCATTTTTTGAGAAATACAAGGGCCATAACTCCGGTGTTACTGATCCGATTTGGATGGTTTTCGAACATATCCGAGCTTTTATTGATATTTACAATCTTTGCAAGCTTGGTAAAGATCAAGTAATAAATGAAGGTACTAGAGTGTTCACAAGGCAGAAAATCGGATTATTTTTTTTTAGAAAAACAAACGTTATAACTCTGGTGTTACTGACTTTAACTGGTTTTCGAACTTGTCCCAGCTTTCATTGCTATTACCAATCTGTGAAAGTTTTCTTAAGATCAAATAATAAGTGAAGGTGCTAGAGTGTTCACAAGGCAGAAAATAGCATTTTTCAGGGGGAAAACAAGGGCCATAACTCAGGTGTTACTGATCGAATTTAGCTGATTTTTGAACTCGTCTAAGCTTTCATTGATATTAACAATCTGTGCAAGTTCGGTAGAGATCAAATAATAAATGAAGGTGCTAGAGTGTTCACAAGGCAGAAAATAGCATTTTCCATGTAAAAAAACAAGGCCATAACTCTGGTGTTCCTATAGTTTGTTAAAATACACGTTTAATGCTCTTTTGAAATTTTTCGTATTGGCGAGCATCAGTATATGCAGTTACATAGAACGTCGGAATAAAAAAAACAACTGCATAGGAGCCAATTTATTAGGCTAGTGTTCCTAATCCGATATGGCTGATTTTCGAACTTGTCCGAGCTTTCATCGATATTAACAATCTTTGCAAGTTTGGTAAAAATCAAATACTAAATGAAGGTGCTAGAGTGGTCAGAAAAGCGAAAATGGCATTTTTTTAAAAAGAAAAATACAAGGGCCATGACTCTGGCGTTTCTGATCCGATCTGGCTGGTTTTCGAACTTGTCCGAGCTTTCATCGATATTAACAATCTTTTCAAGTTTGGTAAAAATGAAATACTAAATGAAGGTGCTAGAGTGTTCACAAGAGCGAAAATGGCATTTTTTGAGAAATACAAGGGCCATAACTCCGGTGTTACCGATCCGATATGGATGGTTTTCGAACTTATCCGAGCTTTTATTGATATTAACAATCTTTGCAAGCTTGGTAAAGATCAAGTAATAAATGAAGGTGCTAGAGTGTTCACAAGGCAGAAAACAGATTTTTTTTTTAGAAAAACAAACGTTATAACTCTGGTGTTACTGACTTTAACTGGTTTTCGAACTTTTCCCAGCTTTCATTGCTATTACCAATCTGTGAAAGTTTTCTTAAGATCGAATAATAAGTGAAGGTGCTAGAGAGTTCACAAGGCAGAAAATAGCATTTTTCAGGGGATAAACAAGGGCCATAACTCAGGTGTTACTGATCGAATTTAGCTGATTTTTGAACTCGTCCAAGCTTTCATTGATATTAACAATCTGTGCAAGTTCGGTAGAGATCAAATAATAAATGAAGGTGCTAGAGTGTTCACAAGGCAGAAAATAGCACTTTCCATGTAAAAAACAAGGCCATAACTCTGCGTTCCTATAGTGTGTTAAAATACACGTTTTAATGCTCTTTTGAAATTTTTCGTATTGGCGAGCATCAGTATATGCAGTTACATAGAACGTCAGAATAAAAAAAAAACACTGCATAGGAGCCAATTTATTAGGCTAGTGTTCCTAATCCGATATGGCTGATTTTCGAACTTGTCCGAGCTTTCATCGATATTAACAATCTTTGCAAGTTTGGTAAAAAATCAAATACTAAATGAAGGTGCTAGAGTTGTCAGAAAAGCGAAAATGGCATTTTTTTTTAAAAAGAAAAATACAAGGGCCATAACTCCGGTGTTTCTGATCCGATCTGACTGGTTTTCGAACTTATCCGAGCTTTAATTGATATTACCAATCTATGCAAGTTTGGTAAAGATCAAATAACCAATGAAGGTGCTAGAGTGTTCACAAGGCAGAAAATATCATTTTTCAGGGGAAAAAACAAGGCCATAACTCTGGTATTCCTTTTCCGATTTGGCTGATTTTCGAACTTGTCCGAGCTTTCATCGATATTAACAATCTTTGCAAGTTTGGTAAAAATCAAATACGAAATGAAAGTGCTAGAGTGTTCACAAGAGCGAAAATGGCATTTTTTTTAAAAAAATACAAGGGCCATAACTCTGGTGTTACTGATCCGATTTGGCTGGTTTTCGAACTTATCCGAGCTTTTCTTGTTGTTAACAATCTATCTGTGCAAGCTTGGTAAAGATCAAATAATAAATGAAGATGCTAGAGTGTTCAAAATGCAGAAAACATAAGTTTTCAGAAAAACAAGGGGCATAACTCTGGTGTTACTGACAAATTTAACTGGTTTTTTAACTTGTCCCAGCTTTCATTGGTATTAACAATCTGTGAAAGTTTGCTTAGGATCAAATGATAAATGAAGGTGCTAGAGTGTTCACAAGGCAGAAAATAACATTTTTCAGGGGGGAAAAAGGGCCATAACTCTGGTGTTACTGATCCAATTTAGCTGATTTTCGAACTTGTTCAAGCTTTCATTGGTATTAATAATCTGTGCAAGTTTGGTAAAGATCAAATAATAAATAATAATAAATGAAGGTGCTAGAGTGTTCACAAGGCAGAAAATAGCATTTTTCAGGGGGAAAACAAGGGCCATAACTCTGGTACTACTTATCCAATTTTGCTGATTTTCGAACTTCTATGAGCTTTTATTGATATTAACAATTTCTGCAAATTTGGTAAAGATCAAATAATAAATGAAGGTGCTAGAGTGTTCACAAAGCAGATAATGCCATTTTTCAGAAAAACCAAGGGCCATAACTTTGGTGTTACTGATCCAATTTAGCTGGTTTTCGAATTTGTCCAAGTTTTCATTGGTATTAAAAACCTGTGCAAATTTGGTAAAGATGAATTAATAAATGAAGGTGCGAGAATGTTCATAGAAATGGCATTTTTCAGAAAAAAATCAAGGGCCATAACTCCGGTGTTACTGATCCGATTTGGCAGGTATTCAAATTTGTCCGAGCTTTCATTGATATTAACAATCTTTGCAAGTTTGGTAAAGATCAAAAATTAAATGAAGGTGCTAGAGTGTTCACAAAGCAGAAAACTGCATTATTTACAAAAAACAAGGGCCATATTTCTGTTGTTACTGACTCAATTTAGCTGATTTTCAAAAATTTCCAAGATTTCATTGGTATTAACAATATGTGCAAATTTGATAAAGATCAAATAATAAATGAAGGTGCTGGATTGTTTACAAGGCAGAAATGGCATTTTTCAGGGGAAAAAAAACAAGGACATAACTCTAGTGTTACTGACCCAATTTAGCTGGTTTTTGGACGTGTGCAAGCTTTCATTGGTATTAACAATCCTTGCAAGTTTGGTAAAGATCAAATAATAAATGAAGATGCAGGAATTTTCACAAGGCAGAAAATGGCATTTTTCAGAAAATCAAGGACCATAACTCCGGTGTTACTGACCCAATTCAGCTGGTTTTCGAACTTTCCAAGCTTTCATTGGTATTAACAATCTGTGCAAGTTTGGAAAAGATCAAATAATAAATGAAGGTGCTAGAGTGTTCACAAGGCAGAAAACAACATTTTTCAGAAGAAAAAAACAAGGGCCACAACTCTCGTGTTAATTATCCAATTTGGCTGGCAGAAATTAACATTTTTCATGGAAAAAACAAGGCCATAACTCTGGTGTTCCTAATCTGAGTTGGCTGAATTTCGAACTTGTCCGAGCTTTCATCGATATTATCGATCTTTTCAAGTTTGGTAAAAATCAAATACTAAATGAAGGTGCTAATGTTCACAAGAGCGAAAATGGCATTTTTTGAGAAAAATACAAGGGCCATAACTCCGGTGTTACTGATCCGATTTGGCTGGTTTTCGAACTTATCCGAGCTTTTATTTATATTAACAATCTTTGCAAGCTTGGTAAAGATCAAGTAATAAATGAAGGTGCTAGAGTGTTCACAAGGCAGAAAATAGCATTTTTCAGGGGAAAAACAAGGGCCATAACTCTGGTGTTACTGATTTAATTTAGCTGATTTTTGAACTTGTCCAAGCTTTCATTGATATTAACAATCTATGCAAGTTCGGTAAAGATCAAATAATAAATGAAGGTGCTAGAGTGTTCACGAGGCAGAAAATAGCATTTTTCAGGTAAAAAACAAGGCCATAACTCTGGTGTTCCTAATCCGATTTGGCTGATTTTCGAACTTATCCGAGCTTTTCTTGTTGTTAACATTCTATCTGTGCAAGCTTGGTAAAGATCAAATAATAAATGAAGATGCTAGAGTGTTCACAATGCAGAAAACATAATTTTTCAGATAAACAAGGGGCATAACTCTGGTGTTACTGACAAATTTAACTGGTTTTCGAACTTGTCCCAGCTTTCATTGATATTACCAATCTGTGAAAGTTTTTCTTAAGATCAAATAATAAATGAAGGTGCTAGAGTGTTCACAAGGCAGAAAATAACATTTTTCAGGGGGGAAAAAAGGGCCATAACTCTCGTGTTACTGATCGAATTTAGCTGATTTTCGAACTTGTTCAAGCTTTTATTGGTATTAATAATCTGTGCAAGTTTGGTAAAGATCAAATAATAAATAATAATAAATGAAGGTGCTAGAGTTTTCACAAGGCAGAAAATAGCATTTTCAGGGGAAAAACAATGGCCATAACTCTGGTGCTACTAATACAATTTAGTAAACTTCTATGAGCTTTCATTGATATTAACAATTTCTGCAGATTTGGTAAAGATCAAATAATAAATGAAGGTGCTAGAGTGTTCACAAGGCAGATAATGCCATTTTTCAGAAAAAAACAAGGACCATAACTCTGGTGTTACTGATCCAATTCAGCTGGTTTTCGAATTTGTCCAAGTTTTCATTGGTATTAACAACCTGTGCAAATTTGGTAAAGATGAAATAATAAATGAAGGTGCGAGTGTTCACAGAAATGGCATTTTTCAGAAAAATATCAAGGGCCATAACTCCGGTGTTACTTATCCGATTTGGCAGGTATTCAAACTTATCCGAGCTTTCATTGATATTAACAATCTTTGCAAGTTTGGTAAAGATCAAATAATAAATGAAGGTGCTAGAGTGTTCACAAAGCAGAAAACTGCATTATTTACAAAAAAAAGCGCCATAACTCTGTTGTTACTGACTCAATTTAGCTGATTTTCAAAATTTTACAAGCTTTCATTGGCATTAACAATATGTGCAAATTTGATAAAGATCAAATGATAAATGAAGGTGCTGGATTGTTTACAAGGCAGAAATAGCATTTTTCAGGAAAAAAAAAAGGACCATAACTCTAGTGTTACTGACCCAATTTAGCTGGTTTTTGGACGTGTGCAAGCTTTCATTGGTATTAACAATCCTTGCAAGTTTGGTAACGATCAAATAATAAATGAAGATGAGAGAATTTTCATAAGGCAGAAAATGGCACTTTTCGGAAAAATCAAGGACCATAACTCCGGTGTTACTGACACAATTTAGCTGGTTTTCGAACTTTTCCAAGCTTTCATTGGTATTAACAATCGATGCAAGTTTGGAAAAGATAAAATAATAAATGAAGGTGCTAGAGTGTTCACAAGGTAGAAATCAACATTTTCAGAAGAAAAAAACAAGGGCCACAACTCTCGTGTTACTTATCCAATCTGGCTGGCAGAAAATAACATTTTTCATGGAAAAAACAAGGCCATAACTCTGGTGTTCCTAATCTGAGTTGGCTGATTTTCGAACTTGTCCGAGCTTTCATCGATATTAACAATCTTGTCAAGTTTGGTAAAAATCAAATACTAAATGAAGGTGCTAGAGTGTTCACAAGAGCGAAAATGGCATTTTTTGAGAAAAATACAAGGGCCATTACTCCGGTGTTACTGATCCGATTTAGCTGATTTTCGAACTTCTATGAGCTTTTATTAATATTAACAATTTCTGAAAATTTGGTAAAGATCAAATAATAAATGAAGGTGCTAGAGTGTTCACAAGGCAGATAATGCCATTTTCCAGAAAAATACAAGGGTCATAACTCCGGTGTTACTGATCCGATTTAGCTGGTTTTCTAACTTTTCCAAGCTTTCATTAGTATTAACAATCTGTGCAAGTTTGGAAAAGATCAAATAATAAATGAAGGTGCTGGAGTGTTCACAAAGCAGAAAACAACATTTTTCAGAAGAAAAAAACAAGGGCCACAACTCTCGTGTTACTTATCCAATTTGGCTGGCAGAAAATAACATTTTTCATGGAAAAAACAAGGCCATAACTATGGTGTTCCTAATCTGAGTTGGCTGATTTTCGAACTTGTCCGAGCTTTCATCGATATTAACAATCTTGTTAAGTTTGGTAAAAATCAAATACTAAATGAAGGTGCTAGAGTGTTCACAAGAGCGAAAATGGCATTTTTTGAGAAAAATTCAAGGGCCATAACTCCGGTGTTACTGATCCGATTTGGATGGTTTTCGAACTTATCCGAGCTTTTATTGATATTAACAATCTTTGCAAGCTTGGTAAAGATCAAGTAATAAATGAAGGTGCTAGAGTGTTCACAAGGCAGAAAACAGATTATTTTTTTAGAAAAACAAAGGTTATAACTCTGTGTTACTGACTAATTTAACTGGTTTTCGAACTTGTCCAGCTTTCATTGCTATTACCAATCTGTTGAAAGTTTTCTTAAGATCAAATAATAAATGAAGGTGCATAGAGTGTTCACAAGGCAGAAAATAGCATTTTCAGGGGAAAACAAAGGCCATAACTCTGGTGTTACTGTTCCAATTTAGCTGATTTTTGAACTTGTCCAATCTTTCATTGATATTAACAACCTGTGCAAGTTCGGTAAAGATCAAATAATAAATGAAGTGCTGAAAATAGCATTTTCCCAGGTAAAAAACAAGGCCATAACTCTGGTGTTTCCTATCCGATTTGCTGATTTTCGAACTTATCCGAGCTTTTCTTGTTGTTAACAATCATATCTGTGCAAGCTTGGTAAAGATCAAATAATAAATGAAGATTCTAGAGTTTCACAATGCAGGAAAACATATTTTTCAGAAAACAAGGGGCTATAACTCTGGTGTTACTGACAAATTTAACTGGTTTTCGTACTTGTACCAGATTCATGGTATAACCAATCTGTAGAAGTTGTCTTAAGAATAAAAATAATTGAAGGTGCGAGTGTGTTCTCAAGCAGAAAATAAAAAATTCAGGGGGAAAAATGGGCCATAACTCTGGTGTTACTGATCCAATTAAGCTGATTTTCGAACATGTTCAAGCTTTCATTGGTATTTAATAATCTATGCAAGTTTGGTAAAGATCAATAATAAAAATAATAAATAATGAAGGTGCTAGAGTGTTCACAAGGCAGAAAATAGCAATTTTCAAGGTGGAAACAATGGCCATAACTATGGTGCTAATGATCCAATTAAGCTGATTTTCGAACTTCTATGAGCTTTCATTGTTATTAACTGCAAATTTCTGCAAATTTGGTAAAGATCAAATAATAAATGAAGGTGCTAGAGTGTTCACAATGCAGATAATGCCATTTTTAGAAAAACCAAGGGCATAAACTCCTGGTGTTAACTGATCCAATTTAGCTGGTTTTCGAATTTACTTAAGTTTACATTGGTATTAACAACCTTTGCAAATTTGGTAAAGATCTAAATAATAAATGAAGAAGTGCGAGAGTGTGATACAGAAATGGCATTTTTTCAAAAAATCAAGGGCCATAACTCCTGTTACTGATCGATTGGCAGGTATTCTAACTTATCGAGCATTCATTGATATTAACAATCTTTGCAAGTTTGTAAAGATCAAATAATAAATGAAGGTGCTAGAGTGTTCACAAAGCGGAAACTCCTTATTTACAAAAAAACAAGGGCCATAACTCTGTTGTTACTGACTCAATTTAGCATGATTTCAAAAAAATTAAGCTTTCATGTGGTATTAACAATATGTGCAAATTGATAAAGATCAAATAATAAATGAAGGTGCGGATTGTTTACAAGGCAGAAATGGCATTTTAAGGAAAAAACAAGGACCATAACTCTATAGTTACTGATACCCAATTTAGCTGGTTTTTGGACGTGTGCAAGCTTTTCATTGTATTAACAATCCTTGCAAGTTTGGTAAAGATCAATAATCAAATAATAAATGAAGATGTGAGAATTTTCACAAGGCAGAAAATGGCACTTTTCAGAAAAATCAAGGACCATAACTCCGGTGTTACACAATTTAGCTGGTTTTCGAACTTTTCCAAGCTATCATTGGTATTAACAATCTGTGCAAGTTTGGAAAAGATCAAATAATAAATGAAGGTGCTAGAGTGTTCACATGGCAGAAATCAACATTTTTCAGAAGAAAAAAACAAGGGCCACAACTCTCGTGTTACTTATTCAATTTGGCTGGCAGAAAATAACATTTTTCATGGAAAAAACAAGGCCATAACTCTGGTGTTCCTAATCTGAGTTGGATGATTTTCGAACTTGTCCGAGCTTTCATCTATATTAACAATCTTGTCAAGTCTGGTAAAAATCAAATACTAAATGAAGGTGTTAGAGTGTTCACAAGACAGAAAATGGCATTTTTTGAAAAAAATACAAGGGCCATAACTCCGGTGTAACTGATCCGATTTTTTTGGTTTTCGAATTTTCCGAGCTTTTATTGATATTAACAATCTGTGCGAGATTGGTAAACATCAAATAATAAATGAAGGTGCTAGAGTGTTCACAAGGCAGAAAACAGAATATTTCAGAAAAACAAGGTGCATAACTCTGGTGTTACTGACAAATTTAACTGGTTTTCGAAATTGCCCCAGCTTTCATTGGTATAAACAATCTATGCAAGTTTCGTAAAGATCAAATAATAAATGTAGGTGCTAGAGTGTTCACAAGGCAGAAGTGGCATTTTTTCAGGGGGAAAAAAACAAGGGCCATAGATCCGATTAGGCTGATTTTCAAAATTATCCGCGCATTCTTTGATATTACCAATCTGTGCAAGTTTGGTAAAGATCAAATAATAAATGGTGTTAGAGTGTTCACAAGGTAGAAAATGATTTTTTTTTCCAGAAAAAACAAAGGCCATAACTATGGTGTTACTGACCCAATTTAGCTTTTCCAAGCTTTCATTGGTATTAACAATTTATGCAAGTTTGGTAAAGATCAAATAATAAATGAAGGTGCTAGAGTGTTCCCACGGCAGAAGATAGCATGTTTCAGAAGAAAAAAAAAACAAGGGCCACAACTCCGGTGTTACATATCCGATTTGGCTGATTTTCAAACTTGTCCTAGCTTTCATTGATATTAACAATCTTTGCAAGTTTGGTAAAGATCAAATAATAAATGAAGGTGCTAGAGTGTAAACCATGCAAAATATGACATTTTCCAGTAAAACTTGGGCCATAACTCTGGTGTTACTAATCCGATTTGGCTGGTAATCAAACGTGTCCAAGCTGTCATTAGTATTAACAATCTTTGCAAGTTTGGTAAAGATCAAATAATAAATGAAGGTGCTAGAGTGTTCACAAGGCAGAAAAAAACATTTTTCGGGGGGAAAAACAAGGCCATAACTCTGGTGTTCCTAATCCGATTTGGCTGATTTTCGAACTTGTCTGACCACTCATCGATATTAACAATCCTTGCAAGTTTGGGAAAAATCAAATACTAAATGAAGGTGCTAGAGTGTTCACAATAGCGAAAATGGCATTTTTCAGAAAAAAACAAGAGCCATAACTCTAGTGTTACTGGTCCGATTTGGCTGGTTTTCCAACATATCCGAGTTTTCATTGGTTTTTAACAATCTGTGCAAGTTTGTTAAAGATCAAAAATAAAAGAAGGTGCTGGAGTGTTCACAAGGCAGATAATGCCATTTTTTCAGAAAAAAACACAGCCATAACTCTAATGTTATTGACAAATTTAGTTGGTTTTCGAACTTGTCCAAGCTTTCACTGGTATTAACAACCTGTGCACGTTTGGTAAATATCAAATAATGAATGAAGGTGCTAAAGTGTTCACAAGGTAGAAAAAGGCTTTTTTCAGGGGAAAAACAAGGTCCATAACTCTGGTGTTACTGATCCAATTCAGCTGATTTTCCAACTTTTATCAGCTGTCATTGATATTAACAATCTCTGCAAGTTTGGTAAGGATCAAATAATAAATGAAGGTGCTAGTGTTCACAAGGCAGAAAATGCCATCTTTTAGGGAAAAAAGGGCCATAACTCTGGTGTTACTGATCATCCTTGTCAAGTTTCGTCTATATCCAGCCAGGGGTTCAGGAGAACTAGTCCGGAAAAAAATTGTCGTATCAAAATCCTTTAAAGGGCCATAACTCTGCCAAATATCTGTAAACCGGAATGCGACAATGACATGCACAACTAGGCTTGGTGCTGATCATCCCTGCAAAGTTTCATTGAAATGTGGGGAGACGTTCAGGAGAACTAGTCCAGACAAAGTTTGTGTATTAAAACCTTTAAAGGACCATAATTCTGCCAAAAATCATTCAACAGGTACACGGCAAAGATTTGCACAACTAGATATGAAATTGATCGTCCCTAAAAAGTTTTGTTTAAATCCGGCCAGGGGTTCAGGAGAACTAGTCAGAACAAAGCGTGTGCATTAAAACCTTTGAAGGGCCACAACTCCGCGAAAAATCATTCAACCGGAACACGGCGATGATTTGCACAACTAGACATGGAATTGATCATCCCTAAAAAAGTTTCGTTTAATCCGGCCAGGGGTTCAGAAGAACTAGTCAGAACAAAGTTTGTGTATTAAAACCTTTAAAGGGCTAAAACTCCGCCAAAATCATTCAACTGGAACACGGTGACTATGTATAACTAAGCTTGGTACTGATCATCCATGCAAAGTTTCAATGAAATCCGGCCAAATGAAAGCCCTTTCGTCTTAATGAGGCCAAGATATATAATATTTCAGAAAATCAAGGGCCATGACTCCGATGTAAATGGTCCAATCTGGATGGTTTTCGAACTTATCCGAGCATTCATTGATATTAACAATCTGGTAAAAGTTCGTAAAGATCGGATGAAAGATGAAGGCCCTATCGTCTTAACGATGCAAAATATAGGATTTTTAACTAAATCAAGGGCCATAACTCCGCTGTTACTAGTCCGATCTGGCTGGTTTTCGAAATTGTCTGAGCTTGTATTGATATAAACAATCTGGTAGTTTCGTAAAAGATCGGATGAAAAATGAAGGCCCTATCGAATTAACGAGGCAAAATATAGCATTTTCAACTAAATCAAGGGCCATAACTCCACTATTACTGGTATAATCTGGCTTTTTTCAAATTTGACCGAGCTTTCATTGATATTAACCATCTGGTAAAATTTCGTAAAGATCGGATGAAAGATGAAGGCCCTATCGTCTCTAACGAGGCAAAATATAGGATTTTTAACAAAATCAATGGCATAACTCCGCTGTTACTGGTCCGATCTGGCTGGTTTCGAACTTGTCTGAGCTTTTATTGATATAAACAATCTGGTACAGTTTCGTAAAGATCGGATGAAAAATGAAGGCCCTATCGAATTAACGAGGCAAAATATAGCATTTTTAACTAAATCAAGGGTCATAACTCCACTATTACTGGTATAATCTGGCTGGTTTTCAAATTTGACCGAGCTTTCATTGATATTTACAATCTGGTAAAGTTTTGTAAAGATTGGATGAAAAATGAAGGCCCTATCGTCTTAACAAGGCAAAATATAACATTTTTAACTAAATCAAGGGCCATAACTCCGCTGTTACTGGTCCGATCTAGCTGGTTTTCGAACTTGCCTGAGCTTTCATTGATATTAACAATCTGTGCAAGTTTGGTAAAGATCAAATAATAAATGAAGGTTATAGAGTGTTC
The DNA here is from genome assembly GCA_037043455.1 of Cyrtodaria siliqua. Taxonomy (NCBI): domain Eukaryota; kingdom Metazoa; phylum Mollusca; class Bivalvia; order Adapedonta; family Hiatellidae; genus Cyrtodaria; species Cyrtodaria siliqua. The sequence goes on along the minus strand of JAWPHD010001534.1, from coordinate 222,658 downwards.
ACAAGGCTTAATATGACATTTTTCAACAAAACAAGGGCCATAACTCCGGTGTTACCGACCCAATTTAGCCGGTTTTCAAACTTGTCCAAGCTTTCATTAGTACTAACAATCTGTGCAAGTTTGGTAAAGATCAAATAATAAATGAAGGTGCTAGAGCGTTCACAAGCCAGAAAATAGCATTTTTCAGAAAAATCAAGGGCCATAACTTCGGTGTTACTGATCCGATTTGGCTGGTTTTCGAACTTGTCCGAGCCTTTATTGATATTAACAATCTGTGCAAGTTTGGTAAAGATCAAGTAATAAATGAAGGTGCTAGAGTGTTTACAATGCTTAATATGGCATTTTTCAGCAAAACAAGGGCCATAACTCCGGTGAAATTAAGCCGATCTGGCTGGTTTTCGAACTTCTAAAGACACTGGCAAATTTTCGTAAAGATTCGATTAATAATGAAGGCCCTAGAGTGTTCACAAGGCAAAAGTTAATGGACGACGGACGACGGACAACTCGCCATCCCATAAGCTCTGCTGGCCTTCGGTCAGTAGAGCTAAAAATCAAACCAGAGAGTTATTGGCCTTTATCAGATGTATTCATTGGATCATACTGAAGATGTATGCAACGTTTTATTGTTGTGGACATTATATTTCGAAAGTTACTGGCCACAATCAGCTGTCAGGTAAAAGTTAACAGACAGATCAGTGCACCACAACATCATTTACATCCCTACGGGCATACAAAAACGTCAGGAAGAATGGCCTTGGCTAAAATATATGATCTCAGGTGCCCAGGGGCGTACCTGGGCATATGCACTGACGCACGTGCGTACAGGCTATTAAAGAAGCAAAACAATACAAGAGCTGTCGGAGAACAGCGCAGCTCGACTATTCGATTTTTCGGAGAATAATAAATTTATAGCTAGTATATACCATCAGAAAACAAAGTTACAACAATGTGGGGTGGGGTTGGGAGCACAACATAAATATGTGTAAGAATTGACCAAAACTACACAGAAATATGTAAAAAAAAATAAAAAAATCGAGTTTTGAGTGGGGTGCGGGGTGGGGTGGGGAGAGAGGTGGGAGGAGTGGGGGGTGGTGAGGGCAACATATATGTGTAAGAAACTATGTAATAATTCACCAAATATGAAGTGTTTTTTTTAAAAATCCGAGGGTGAGGGGGGCAACATATAGGTGTAAGAATTGACAAAAGCAACACAAAAATATGTGAAAAAAAAAAGTTTCAAGAGGGGGTGGGGTGTGGGGGAGAGCGGGGGGGAGAGGCGGGAGTGGGTTTGGGGCGGGGGGAGGGGGCAACATATATGTGTAAGAATTGACTAAACCAACAAAGAAATATGTAAAAAAAAAGTTTCAAGTGTGGGGGGGGGGGGGGGGGGGCGGGGGGGGGGGGGGTTGGGGCTGGGAAGGTTGCAACATATATGTGTAAGAATTGACTAAAACAACACAGAAATATGAAATATGTAAAAAAAAAAAAAAAAAATAGATTTTTCAAGTGGGGGTTGAGGATGGGTGGGAGGGAGCAGGGGGAAGAGGCGGGAGAGTGGGTTTGAGGGGGGGGTGGGGATAACATATGTGTGTAAGAACTGACTAAAACAACAAAGAAATATCTAAAAATAAATAAAAATTCAAGTGTGGGGCGTGGTGGGTGGGGTTATGGGGTGTGAGGGGGGGGTGGGTGGGGGGGGAGGGTTGCAACATATATGTGTAAGAATTGACAAAAGCAACACAGAAATATGTAAAAAAAAAAAAAATGTTTCAAGTGGGGTGGGGTGGGGTGGGGTGGGGGTGGGGGTGGGGTGGGGTGGGGTGGGGTGGGGTGGGGTGGGGTGGGGTGGAGCGTGGGTGAGAGGCAGGAGTGGGTTGGGTGGGGGTGGATGGATGGGCAACATATATGTGTAAAAATTTACTAAAACAACAAAGAAATATGTAAAAAAAAAAAAGAAAAAAAGTTTCAAGTCTGGGGCGGGTTGGGGGTGATGGGGTGAGAGGCGAGAGTGCGTTGGGTGTTTGGGGTGGGGCAACATCTGTGTGTAAGAATTGACTAAAACAACAAAGAAATATGTAAAAAAAAAAAAAAAAAAAATCAAGTGTGGGGCGTGGTGGGTGGGGGTGATTGATGGGGTGAGAGGAGCGTGGGGGCAGGGGGCAGGGAGGGTTGCAACATATATGTAAGAACTGACAAAAGCAACACAGAAATATGTAAAAAAAAAAAAAAAAAAAAAAAGTTTCAAGTCTGGGGCGTGGTGGGGGGTGTGTGTGTGTGGGTGGGGGGGGGGGTGATGTGGCGTGAGGCGGGGAGGATGGGGGGGGCGGGGGCAGGGAGGGTTGCAACATATATGTGTAAGAATTGACTAAAACAACAGAAATATATAAAAAATTAAAAAAATTCAAGCGTGGGGCGTAGTGGGTGGGGTGATGGGGTGAGAGGGCAGGGGGTGGGGGAGGGGGGAGGCGGGTAGGGTTGCAACATATGTGTAAGAATTGACAAAAGCAACACAGAAATATGTAAAAAAAAAAAAAAAAATCAAGTCTGGGGCGGGGTGGGGGGGTGACGGGGGTGATGGGGTGAGAGGCGGGGGAGGGTGGAGTGGTGGGGGCGGGGAGGGTTGCAACATATATGTGTAAGAACTGACTAAAACAACACAGAAATAGTTTAAAAAAAAAAAAAAAAAAAATATGTGTAAGGGAGTGGGGGGTGGGCGGGGGTAGAGGGGGGGGGGGGGGGGGGGAGGAGGGAGCCCATGCCCCAATATGGGTGAAGTAATAAGATGCATAATGCTATAACAAATCCCAAACCAAAATTATAGATATATACATGCTTACATGCAAACCTAGATCTGCCTTTATTGCACATTTTATGGGCCATCACAATTTGGGTTCCATGGGAGCCCAGAATTTGCAGAAGACAAAATTACTTATCCAACCCTTTACAACATACTACAAGGAAACCAATTCCAAAATTTAGTTCAGCTAGGATAAAAAATGTAAGAGATATAGACCTGTAAACACAGCTTACACGCAAAATTTGATGTGAAACAGACATATTTTAAGGGCTATCAGAATTTGGGTTCCATGGGAGCCTAGGGGTTACAGGAACCAAAATTACTTAAGCAGCCCTTACGATAATGCTATAAGGAAGCTAATGGCCAACTTTGGTTGTGCTAGGGTAAGAATTGTAAGAGATATAGACTTGTAAAACACGGCTTACACGCAAAATTTGATGTGAAATGGGGCTCATTTTATGGGCTATCATAATTTGGGTTCCATGGGAGCCCATGGGTTACAGGAACCAAAATTGCTTATGCAGCCCTTAAGATAATGCTACAAGGAAGCCCATGAACAAATTTGGTTGTGGTAGGATAAGAAATGTAAGAGATATACACTTGTAAAACACAGCTTACACGCAAACCTTGATGTGGGACGCCGACGCCGACGCCAACGCCCGACGCCGACGCCGACCCCGTGGTGATTACATAAGCTCTCTTATTCTTCGAATAGTCGAGCTAATAAAAGGGCTACACATGCGAAAAATGCAATAAAAACTGAAGGTATAGTGGGGGTTAGGCACATTTGTAAATCCAAAACTCGATGATGCGTATATCTAAATTAGCCCCAGGAACACCCCTGGACTGCCTATTCCAAACTTGTAAAGTTTTGTAAATAAAGTACTCTGGTTCACAAAAAATTTGCTTTCTGACTTTTCTTCAATATTTTTCAATTGGCAACCATTGCATTATGCATGCAACTCACAAATTCTGAATGTGAAAGGAGTTTCAGCACTCAAAATAGACAAAAATCTCGAGCATCTCTTGGCTCTGAGAAGATGGACATGTTGCTAAAAACAAGTTTTCTTGGCCCATTGCAGGAAACTTTGGAGCAAAGAAGGAAGGCCATGCCATTTATGGAGTACAATGTACTCTTTTTTTTTTTTCTTCTTTTTTTTCGCCCACCTGGAGCCCTTTTATCTGCTCCTTTCTTTCACTCCATCTTCCGCCAGCTCTGCTTTTGTCCCTCCTACTGGATGGTGATCTCTTTTGACCTACTTTCTGCTGGAGCCTCGCTGTATATTCCGTTTCTACGACGACTCTCGCTGTTCACCCGCAGTTCACCTGATGTTTCTCTTTTTTCCTTTGGATTGCAGTTTCTGGGACATTGCTGATGTCATGTTATTGTCTAGTGCTGTGAAACAGCCTCCCCATAGTACTCTATGTTACTCTACTCATGCTACTATGCCACTACTAGGCTACTGGCCATTGCATACTTTAGACGCGCCATACAAATAACAAACGAATTTCTGCCTATAGCTTCCCTATCCCTATTCGGTGAACGTCGGCCTAGCATCGTCACAAGACAGCAGTGAGCTACTAACTACTCATGAAGCAAATTTGAGGGCTGAGAAGGTGGATTTTTGCCAAAATGGCAATGAATGATAAGCAATGAATTAATGAAACATGAAATGGAGAGACCAGCATCTGGCGGGGTTTGAACCCACGACCTTCCGCTTGTGGGCCCAGTGCTCTACCACTGGGCTATAGAGGCCGCACTACAATGTACTGGTACACGCCTAGGGCTAAGAAGCAGAAGACTTATTAAAATGCTGAATTGAATTGGCGTTTTAAGGGCACCAACACATGAAAATACTGAACAAAAAACGTTTAGCACGACTTTTTAGGTACAGAAGATTAAACATATGAACATTGATATAATTGTTTGAAGATATTAGAAATGCTAGGTAAGGCTGTGATTTTCAAAAAAAAAAAAATCTAAGTGTAGTATCAGAATTACCTCCCATATTTAAAACAACTGATTTCATTATACAAAAGTATTGCTTTGAATAAATTTAATTGTTGGAATTGATAAGAATTGCTCATTCTGTCATTGTTTAAAAACTGTTGAAATGTGTTCAACAATTGTTATTTTCAAACAAAATCTTTCCAAATTTCGGAATTTTAAAATAAACTCCCTTTTCATTGAAATGAGAACGATTTTTCCGACCTATAAAAGTATGTTCCAATCATCTTTTATCACCGACTTTGTTTACAAGTGACATTATAAGTAGCATTATTATTGGTCATATCCATGTCACTTTATCATAAGACACCGAACATACACGGCTTTGTTTCTCGTCTATGTAAATGACATGCATTTTATGTGCTAAATTTATTTTGCTCAGTATAAATTATCTGATATATCTTGAATGAAATAGTTCAAACAAGTTTGTGCAAATACATTCCGGTCACAATATCAAGTGTTTCAGTTTACACTACCATTCATAATGCTAGTCAAAACACTCAATGCTTCACATACATTTTCATTCGTTATTAATGTTAGTCAGAATAGTGAATATTTCTTATCAGAAAATATATTGTGGCACCAAAGGAGAATCAAAAGCGTATTTTCTGTTAAACATATTTATTTTGTAATTCTTACAACACTAATAAATACAGTATACAAAACATGAATATAATCGTAAAACTGTATTTAATACTGTTTAAAACAGTACTAATGAGTTATTTAATAGAATCAATTCCATTCTTGTTGAATGTTTTTTTAGAACCATATAATAACAAGAATGCTAATAATAATTATACAACATGCACATGCAGAACAGGTACTCATCTAACTTTTGTCTCAGATGTCCGATACAAATACAAGAGTAAAATACTCCTTTGAAAAAAAATTGCCAACTGTGCTGTCATATACATGTATTTTGGCTAGTATTTGAAACTGGTTTTAGTAAAAAAAAACAATCCCACAAACCCCCTACATATATCTAGGGGAAAAAAGCTGATCATACAACAGATACTTTACTATATTTCACTGTTTATGCTGAAACTTCATTTAGGAATGGAATAAATTCATAGATACCATCTTTAAAATAAACTGTAAATTTATTTGGCAAAAACTGGCTCAAAAACACCAAGACCAGATAATACTGCGAATACAACATAATACAAGCATTATGTAAATTACAGATTAGATAACGGTCTGTGAACATGTTACAATACAAGTATCAATGTAAAGTACTAAATCTGGTGTGACCGAGCCAGCTTGCTTCAATCTTTCTAAACAATTATAATTTACTCAGTTGGTTCTCTGTGTTAGTAAGTTACTTCATGCTGCAACTGGATCATCAATTTCATAGATTTTTCCTCTTTTATATACATCTATATGTATCAGCCATGTTCTGTATGAAGCATCTAACTGACATGACATCATGTGACCCTGAGATGGGGACGTTTTTAACAAACTTGATTCTTAGAAAAGAAGGTAAAATCATGATAAAAGATGCTGTTTTTGAAGAATGTGTAAACAGTAACAACAGTATCAACACACTCATCTGTTAACATATAGAAATAGTATTACCCTTGTGCTGCCTGCGGTCCATAAAAGATACGAAATTTGTAATTCAAAGGGACACATGGCAATCTTTATTTCTTTAAAAGTCGTGGGGTCGCGTTAGTTTTTATACATCATTTTCAAATTTGCAAATGATTTATTATGGTAACAAATATTTAAATAGTTGAGAAAAATATTTGTTATATTGCACCAATATTATACTTAAACGAATGGTAGATTAAACAGACTAATTGAAAACTTTATAGCTTATTTAATTATGCAAGCACGTTTAATGTCAAAATTATACTGAATTAATATAAAGTCAAGGTTTTCAATTCGTAATGCTTGATAACCCTATTTCAAGATTGCAGTGTGTCGCTTTCAATACAGGTGTACTAAAACTCTCCTAACATTATCTATTAACAACATTTAACTTTATAGCAGTCTGTGTTGAGCATAATATTTCTCCATTTTCTCCCCACTTGTCGGTCCAAACTTGAGTCAGACTGTCTAGGTCAATCTTCTCCATTTTAAAACATGTAAACTCCAGCTTTCTCAGTGGAACATTCCCCACTAACTTCTCCGACAGCGAGTCCAGAAGGTCTACATCTAACGGAGATTGAAAGCCGCAATCATTGGCCATAATCTCCTCCAAGTTTGAAGTGTTGGTAGCGGAAGTCTGCAGGAGTATCTGAAGAACCTGATTGGTCAGTCTGTGGTTGCCGGAAATATTTAACTTGCGTAGATATCTGGCCGACACTGGCAGTCTGTAAAGTACAACGTTACAACATTACAATGAATGGTGATTTTTAAATCTAAGCTCTTGTAAAACTATGTGACACTTATAAAAGGCTTGGAGGATACTATTTGAACAAACTTACTAGAAGACCTAATGCTAAATGCAAAATATCAAAACTTTTGCTCATGTAATTTCAAAACATTTTGTAAAGATGCTCCTTTTAAAACTGTGAAAAACTGCAACCTACGTGGCTGGGCCAAGTTTGACCCCAGCGTCATGGTTTGAACAAACTTAGAGATGACCATAATCTAATGTCACATGCAATATATGAGTGCCTTATGCCTTGTGGTTCAGAGAAGATAATGTGCTGGCAAACTAGTCTTGACTTTACAAAGCGCAGGGTAAACAATTAAAAGACTCCCAAGGTAAGTATATGACACAACTATAAGTAAGTAAATACCTTCTGAAGAAATCTGCATCATCTGTACCAAGTTTAGTACCAAGTTTACAATTGCACAGCTGTAGATCTTGTATAGCACAGCCATCCTGTAATACATCAACATATATTATGTCATAACTTTAAATATTCTCTGTAATTTTATGTAGTAACTTTTTATTATTTTTTATTTAAGTAATTCACACATGCAGCCTGAAAAGCACTGTAGGGACATTCTCTATTACGATTTAAATCTCACTATAAACAATAAAGTCCTAAAGACAGTAAGGTAAAAATGTGCAATGGTCCCCGGATAGACAGTTGTTCAATTGTGTTTTTGTGTTCTGCATGCTATCCTATTATGTTTTTTAATTGTTCAAATTTTCATCTGATTATTTTAAACAGTTTTAGTATTATGCAGGCAAGAAATGCAAGACATAACAAGAGGCCCAAGCGGGCCTGTCAACTCTACTGGTATAGGCTCACCATTTATTCAAGGCTTTTAAGCTGTATGGTTTCAGAAGACTTTTCCATTTTTCCACTAGACCAGTATTTATAAAAGTTTGAACGCACCGAGTCACCATTTGAACAAGCTTAGTAGAGGATGACAAGCTTATGCTACATGCAATATATGAGAGCCCTAACTCTTGTGGTGTCAGAAAAGGAAATGTCTCGAGTGTTTTCTCTGTACAAGTCTATGTAAAACATGTGACCCGGGGTTAAATTTGACCCCAGGGTCACCACATGAACAAAATTAAGAGCACTATAAGCTTATGCTACATACAAAATATTAGAACTCCAGCTTTTGTAATTTCAGAGATTTTTCTATATAAGACTTTCCTATATAACTTTATGTGAAACGTGACCTCTGGGGAGAGGCCAAATCTGACCCCAGGGTTACCATTGATTTAAACAATCCTGATAAAGGACTATGAGCTAATGCTACATTTACATGATAGCTCTATGCTTGGGATTTCAAAGAAGATTTCTCAAGCTTTTCCCTGCATGCCGTATGCAAATTGTAAATCTTACAGTTCAACAGTTTGACAAGAATTACTTCTCCTGAAATATTAAGAACCCTTTGTAGAGCCCCTAAATTATATATCAGGAAAGTTATTTAAAATCTAATACTTTTCAAAAATGAACTGAAGTTGTTAGTACCAGTAAGTCTATATACAAACTTTGGACACATATGGCCGGGCCATTTTTTACCTCTGGGAGATAAGTTACCTGTGACAAATATTGACTGAGATGACTATACAACTGAGCGGAGTTGTCGATGGACACGGTGGCCGACAGATTCATTGACAAGATCTTCGTGGGGTTCTGGCACTTCAGGAACAACTCAACCCCAGTACAACCCAAGTTGTTGTACGACACATCGATGTGCTGAAGTTCAGACTCTGAAATAACGAGACTAGTCAATATGTTGAAATTCAGATTCTGGAATATTGAGACACAGCATAATGAACGTTGTAGGACACATTTTTATCTTGAAGTTAGATTCTGGAATAACGAGACACATTTCTATTTTGATGTTCACACACATTTCTATGTTGAAGTTCAGACTTTGGTATAACGAAACACATTTCTATGTTGAAGTTCAGACTTCGGAATAACGAGACACTTTTCTATGTTGAAGTTCAGACTTTGGAATAACGAGACACATTTTTAAGTTGAAGTTCAGACTTTAGAATAATGAGACACATTTCTATGTTGAAGTTCAGACTTTGGAATAATGAGACACATTTCTATGTTGTTCAGACTTTGGAATAATGAGACACATTTCTATGTTGAAGTTCAGACTTTAGAATAATGAGACATATTTCTATGTTGAGCTCAGACTTTAGAATAATGAGACACATTTCTATGTTGAGCTCAGACTTTAGAATAATGAGACACATTTCTATGTGGAGTTCAGACTCTGGAATGATGAGACACATTTCTATGTTGAAGTTCAGACTTTGGAATAATGAGACACATTTCTATGTTGAGTTCAGACTCTGGAATAATGAGACACATTTCTATGTTGAAGTTCAGACTTTGGAATAATGAGACACATTTCTATGATGAGTTCAGACTTTAGAATAACGAGACGCATTTCTATGTTGAGTTCAGTCTCTGGAATAATGAGACACATTTCTATGTTGAAGTTCAGATTCCTGAAATAACGAGACACATTTCTCTGTTTTCAGACTCTGGAATAACGAGACACATTTCTATGTTGAAGTTCAGACTCTGGAATAACGAGACACAGTTCTATGTTGAGTTCAGACTTTGGAATAACGAGACACATTTCTATGTTGAGTTCAGACTCTGGAATGTCAAACTTCAAGACTCTGGAATATCGAGACATAGTAAACGTCGCATGACACATCTATATGCTGAAGTTCAGACTCTTGAATATTGTCTCTCTCAAAGGAAGGTTTGAGCACATGTTGATATGTGCATCACAACACTTTCATCTTCAGTGACAACATATAAACACATACAACAATTATAGTTCATATGAGCTAGATCACAATTAAAGGTTCAACCACTCACACAAAAAACATTACTTACTGTGCAATGCTTCTGTAAGTTGAAACCTGTCGTGTAGAAACTTGACTGTCAGGAAGCAGGAGGCCAGACCCAGCCTGGATAGACGTGGTAGATATTTCACCAGGGTAGCTATTTGTACCATGCAGTCATCATAAAGAGGGTTGTAACTAAGGTCTAGAGTGGATAAATTCTGTAATATATATCATAACATCTAATAACTTAACAAATTATATTTAAATATCATGTCTAACATTTTTAAGTTTAACTAGAAAATGTGTCCATGTGACACGGATGCCTTGGCCTGCATTTCGGATAGTAAGATAGCAGCAGCTTTGCTGACGGCATTTAAAACCTGTTTTTTGTTTGTGGAAATGTGCAGTACTTACTGAGATGTAAAAATATAAACAGTTTGAATGAATGAATGAATGAATGAATGGTGTTTTACGGCACGTCGACACATAAATAGGTCATCTTGTGCGCAAAAACCGACGAAAGATAAAAAAAAAAAGTAGTAATTAAAAATAAAAGTAAATATATAAAGATAAAACCACCTACAAATAAGGGATGATATGGTAGTAACACAAACCGTATATGTAAACCAACAAATGCCCGTTAACGGGTATATAAATAAGTAAATATATATAAGAACATATATAGTCTGATTTCTTTCAGGAAATCTAAAACAAGACTAAAATCTATAGATTCAAATAACTCTTTCATAGTATTATAGTACCTCTGACGCATAGGATCAAAGTCTACACATTACAACAAGATGTGTTTGACCGTTAACGGTGCAAAGCAGGGTATACACTCTGGTAATTGCTCACCTTGTAATAAATATGAATGGGTATAACGTGTATGCCCTATCCTGCACCGGATAAACAGTTTGAATAGAGTAGGTGTGGTATATTGCTGAATCAATGAATCCTATTCTGGTGAGAAAGTACAGTACGCATAAAACTGACACAAACAAGAGGCCCAAGAGGTCCTGTGAATGCTCTACTGGTATAGGGTCATCATTTAAATAAACTTGTTGGAATGACAAAAAAATAATATAAGCATGCTACCAATTTACTATATGCTTAGGCTGAGATCTATGAGGGAAAGTATTCTTCTATTTTTTCAAGCTAATTTTAATGGTTGATAAATGCTTAAAGATGTCTGTGAGTCCCTTTAAATAAGCCGCATATTCAGGTTCGGTTGAATTATTGTTTATAAAAATGTTTGGGTTGGAAAACATGACGATTCGGTACATTTTTATTGTAAAATCATCAACATTATTTACGTGGGGTTCATATTGCTAGCAGTTGTACATATTATTAAAAAGTACACACATGCTGTTGTGGCACCAATTACTCTTCCAGATCGCCTCCAGTCCCTTTAAGAGTCATAAATAATGTATGTCTTATTGACAGGCTAGAATAGAAGATGACATATGTTGATGAATTCTGCAACGTATGCCAACATTTAAATATGAACGAAATTGTTGCGAAACAAGGGGCTGAACTTTTGTGTTTTTTTCCCAATAAAACTGCTTATTTTAGAAAGAAATCTTGTTTTACTTGATATAGTTACTACCTCAGAAGGCGTCATAATATCGTCAAGATAGGAAAATGCAATTTAGGTTTAAACCAGGATCATTCTATGTACAATTTGCAAATGTATATGGGTCGAGTACGATATATGCAAATTGTAATGTACTAGTAACCGGACAGAACAGTTTATTCGAATTTCGATGGACGTTTAAATGTGTTTGTACTGGAGGGATTTTGTCTAACTTTTGTCTTTGGTCATCTATTTATACATTTTCTGTTGAAATTAGTCCGAGGTGTTATGTTCTACTGATTCACCTAATATGTAAACAAACGGCTATAATACCTGTAAAGTTTTATGATTCTCTGTAGATATGGCTGTACAAAGATGTTTGAGTCCCTCACTCGTGACATCATTAGAAGCCAGTCCCAGCAGAGACAGGTTGGGCAGGGTGTTCAACACCTTACACAGGTTATCCACACCAACATCACCGATCCTGTTGCCTGTCAAGATACATAAGCGTGAATTGGGTAAGTTTGCTGTCTGGGAAAATCTATACTACTCAAAATTTGCTAAGGATCACCTTTTTGCTGAAATAAATAGCATTAAATTTATATCTATTTTACATGAAACTATTTAGGGCATTGTATGGTCATGTGATCTCATGATGATTCAAATTGTGGAATTTGTGTGAAGTATCAAAGAAATTAATATCGTTATTGTGAATTAATTTGTACTAAATTTATATGGAAGAATAAAAGTGATCCTTAGCAAATGTTGAGTAGTATATTAAGTTTTGAACAGCATAAAGCTTGATATTAAAGAAGGTCCAGAGGCTTGCATGTTATCAAAAAACATGTACCTATCCGTTTGGTTTGTAGAGACTGATGATCTTGCATCAACAGACATTCCTGTCACTGATAAGCGTTTAAAGCACCCAAGGCCTTATTTCAGTATCTTAAAAACAGCTAATGGAACTCAGATTCATTATCTTACCCTTCTTTTATGTATTATATCATTTGTTTATTTAAATAGTTGTTTGTCCTTTTTTGGTCTTGTGGGAGTTGGATCAATGTACACACCCAAATCGAAAGGTAGGAACATAATCCTGTTCTGAAGATAAGTGAACAACTTTCTGAACAATTAATATTTCCTTTCTTGTACTGAACATGGCTTTAAACCAAAAAATGAACCAAATCAGTTCCACTTACAACCAACCTTTAACGTTGCTGATTATGGTTATTCCATTAAAACATACATGGACCCCAGGAAGGCACCTTTAAACTGAACAACCACCCACAGATGCAACATTTAGTTTAAAGACACATATTTCAGAAAACAGGGTTCACCCATAAATGTTCATTAAATTGCCCTCCTGGGGTCCTGGGTATGTTTAAAAGGAATAGCCATTATGAAGGATGAAGTCTATGCTACTGGTATGTTACCTTTAATGTCCAGATCTCGGAGGCAAGTCTATGCTACTGGTATGTTACCTTTAATGTCCTGATCTCGGAGACAAGTCTATGCTACTGGTATGTTACCTTTAATGTCCAGATCTCGGAGACAAGTCTATACTACTGGTATGTTACCCTTAATGTCCAGATATCGGAGACAAGTCTATGCTACTGGCATGTTACCTTTAATGTCCAGATCTCGGAGACAAGTCTATGCTACTGGCATGTTACCTTTAATGTCCAGATCTCGGAGACAAGTCTATGCTACTGGCATGTTACCTTTAATGTCCAGATCTCGGAGACAAGTCTATGCTACTGGTATGTTACCTTTAATGTCCAGATCTCGGGTAAACAAGTCTATGCTACTGGTATGCTACCTTTAATGTCCAGATCTCGGAGACAAGTCTATGCTACTGGTATGCTACCTTTAATGTCCAGATCTCGGAGACAAGTCTATGCTACTGGTATGTTACCTTTAATGTCCAGATCTCGGAGACAAGTCTGGTGCTGCAGAGCTCGAATCACGGGCTGAAATCTTACTGCCCTGAGGGCCAGGTTGGACAAGTTCAACTTCCCTGTTGTTTCGCAGCCTTGAAGGATGGTCTGCACATTCTTGTACAAAACTGTAAATTGAACATATCAACTGTACCAAGGAGAGGAACTTTATAAGTTTTCTTTCATTCTAATCCATTACTTAACAAACTTTACATGTATTCATACATTAGTTCCCAATGAAATAATTATGTTTAAACAAATTGTATAAACAGAATCATTCGTCATTTCATAGTTTACACTGAAAATGATCATGCGAAACATTGTACTTCCAGAATAGTAAGCTGCCATATATTTATATTTTTTCTTTTTTAAAGAATTAAACTCTTAAAATTAAACCTGTGAAAATTTAAAACAAATGGTTATTGTTTCCAGCAGTAATATACTGTTAACCAGAGCAGAATCAGCCCATAAGGCTACTCTTAAAAACTCTGTCTTACTGTAACATTGCTGGCTACGTATGAAATAAATACTTAGTTTCCATGTTGACACCAGAGTACCCCACCCACTACTCCCAGCCCACCCCAACAGCAGACCGTTAAGACATATCAAGTACAGTACTATACCTGTCTGCATACAAGACCTAGTACCCGTATTGGCACCAGTCTCCCATCAATCACAACAGACATTTACATGTAATGTGTTGGCACCAAAGTAACTCCCCCACACAAACCCTGCTCTCTCATCAACAGACCAATTAAGACTATATCTATCAAGTACAGTACCATACCTGTCTTCAGGGACTGGCAAGCAGCCCTATATCTCTCTGCCATGGGAGGCATATCCCAACTTTGGAGCAAACCTTCAATCTGTGTAATACAAATATAACATATATGCTACATATAGACTGATGAGAATTGACCTTGTAGTATGAGGGTGGATAAAATGTTTACCAGAAAATGTTCATAAATAAAATGCCTGTGAGAGCCTGAGAGTTATATAATGTATGTTTCGTATGTTTGTATTTATGGAGTTTAACGTTGCTTTTAACAATCTTTTAAGTCATATCACAATGGTGTCTACCTGTAGCATTGAGCAAAATGCTCATCTTTATACTATCTCATTAAAATCATATCCTAATTAATATTAAGTGTCGATCCCTGCAACCCATTCATATTATACAGACAATGGGCTGACCAGTCCTAGAACTAGTTCTATAAGCAGACTGTATATGCTGAATGCCAAGCAAGGGAGCTACCAGTATGTAGGATATGGCTATAACAACAGTGAACCAGAGGATCTCACTAAGGCCAAACAAAAAAATATGTGTGGTTCAGGTAACCCGACCGACCCTTTTTTAAGGGGCCGACCCTAAAACTGTTTATGCAAAAATTAAAAAAAAATGTTGATAATGCAAAAAAATCGAACTCAAGGTATAGTAATGAACATTAAAACTCATTATCAGAATTAAATTCATTATTAAGAGAAAAAAAAAGCCAACCTACCTACCCACCCTATTTTTTTTTGCCAGTGTTACCTGAACCACACATATTTTTTTGTTTGGCCTAACCTGATCATTATCAGAAATCATCAATGTAACCAGGTCGTCAGGTGAAAACTGAGCTCCATCCCTTGTTCCCAGCGTCAACGTAGGCTTTAAACCATATAGTTTGTAGTAACGTGAGGACGCCTCCTCGGCTAGCCAGGAAAACGTCTTTGTTCCCTCACTGTCAATACACAAGTTGAAAAATGTATCAGCAAAAGGATTTTAAACAGGTGAGCAATCTAAAAATAAGTTTCTGAGGGGGATTAGCAAAAATAAAAACACAGAAAATGAGGGAGGAGTTTAAGGGCATAACAATACATCAAACTATCAATAAATCGCAAAAGTTTGTGTTCCAGTAGCAATATACTGATAGTCAATTTCAACATCTATCGCAATTTTATCCTCAACTATCGATGTTTACAATAGTTTGCTAATTTGGGTATTCAACAAATTTTTTGTTCAAGTTGAATCATATAGGGTCAAACCCGGTAGGTTCGGACACCTTTGTATTTAGGCACTTGTTATGACATATATCTGTGCGCCGGAACCTTTATGAAATAATTGCGTAATGAAAGGTCATATGCTGATGGTTTTCAAATGAAAACAGAATTAATCATTCCATTTAACACTTATAAAACCATTTGTATCCTTTTGTCATGACATCTCTGGTACAGTCGGACTCTTACCGGTACATTCGGACATCTGCGGAAGTTCGAAACCGTAAAAGGGTTTTAAAAAAAAAATCACTATACAAGGTAAAAGACGGTATGGAGCCATACACAACTACTATTTAAGTACATATATACAAACATAGAAAAACACGCCCCAAACCATCTTCCTGGGGCTGGAAGTGTGGCGATGGTTTCAAATTGATTGACTCAGATTTATTAGATCTATAATAATTTATAAAACTAAATTAATGTTGATTGTTTTGGAAGGCACTTAAGTAATAGTGATACCTCTAGTAAATTAAATGAACCCATCAATAAACAAATATACATTTTTATATTTTAATCATCAACTACGTAACTTGATTGTTCAAATGGACACACATTTCAAAGAAGTACGACCAACAAGATCGAGTAATATCGCAGATTTGCTGGTGCTGTTAACAGGATACTCCTATATGAAATGTTTGTAAATGGCGTCGAAACAGGTTTTGATGACATATGCATTATTTGACAAATCAAAAAATGTGTTACTCTTTGCATAACAATAACAAACTCAATGCTAAGAACATCGATTTTTAATGGATAAGATTATGACATCATACGTGATTATACCCGGGAAGTACTCTCAAACTGTTGTGTAATCAAGTGTCCGAACGTACCGGGTTTGACCCTAGTCGGAATAACTTATACTGGTTCTAGCAGGGCAGGAAAATTTGTTTCTGAGTTACTCGTCCTTTGTAATATTTGAATGGTCAACTTGATAATTACTTGTCCTGCATCAATGAGCACTCGTCATGGAGAGCGGATGCGTGGATTTTTCATGCCCTGCCATGGTAATATTGGCCTTTGATAAACATGTCATTATTTGCAGAAATAGTTCAACAGTAAGGGTAGGGAAAAGTGCCCGGATTCCTATGAATCCTTTCCGTCTTTGGGGCGGCTAAAATAACATAGATTATGTTTTGATCAGCCATAGAACATCAATTCAATTCTAAAATATTTCAAGGTCCATATAGTTATGTCTTTTTTTGAGTACAACTGGTAACTGATCATACTTAGATAGTCTCATGAACATAAGCCAAACCCATTTTGAAGGTTATGTTTAAATTCCCTAGGACTGACCGTTGACCAAGTGACCCCAAAATCAATGCCGATGCAGACACAGAAGGTAAAAAAAGTAATTTCTCTTTTATTTTTCAAGTACCGGTAGTCAAACTAAAACTTACCTATCAACAATTGGTACCAGTAACAATTTATCCTGAATCTGAACTTTCACTTTTATCACACTAGATAACAATTTCTCCCTGTTGGAGAGAACAGTTTCTCCCACAGACTGGTTCCCAATTATCACAGTATTCACATCTGGAGTGGACAGTCTATCATTTAAACTATAATTAGAAACACTTGATTCTGGAACTCCCTGACCAAAATCTGTCATCTTCAACTGTCTAGTTCTTGATTTACTATTTGTGTTATTGTTATTACTGTTGCTGTTATAACAATGGGTTCTCTCTGATACACCAGTATCAGGTTCTTCAAACAAAACATCTATTTGATTGTTGTCTATGCTGCCACTTACGGTATTATCACTTAAACCACTTATCACATTGGATACACTTCCACCTTCATCCATATTAAAATTGAGCTCATCTTCACTTTCAAAGTCACTTTCTTCTAGGTGAGTTTGCTTCACTTTACTTCTACTTCCTTTCTGCTGCTGTTCTGTCTTTTGTGTTGAGGTAACTGGACTGGTACTACTCCTTGCCTTCACATTTCCCGTTGAAAAATATCCATTCACGTCAACTTTTCGTCTTTTCGGCGGTCTCAAATCATCTTCCAGCCAATCATCCACTATCTCATCTTCCTTTAGAAGAGCAGCTTTTGCTGATGAATGTTTATGCCTTGATGAAGTCTGTAAAGTGTACTCAGATTTAATACATTTCATATACACCCGGTATGAACTTGGTCAATACGTAAAATGCATCTCCACGAAAATCGACTATATAACTATAGCATCGTTGAGACACTGTGACACTGATAATCTGTCACAGCGTTTCAACGATGCTATAGAGTTATATAGTCGGTTTTCGTGGAGACATGCTTTACGTATTGACCGAAGTTCATACGGGAGTGATATACATAACTTAGTTAATGAGTGACCATTCTCATATAATAAACATACCATTTTTATTCATATTGTTATTTGTCATAATTCACAAAATGCAATGTTTGCAACAACTGTTTTTGTATTGCTACACTAATACAGCATTGTTTTACTGTAGTTGTTCCACTGAAGGTTTATCTATAATATGAGGCATATGAATACATACTGAACCAAACAGCTTACGCACCAGTAGACAATACCTTTAATGTATGAACTTATTATATGCCGACTGGTACCGTTGGAGACAGGTGATTTGAATGATTTTTTTAAATTTACAGTCGTTATTGACAATATCTTTGTCTCGTCCAGAATGAAATTTGTTTTGATTTATTGATTGTTATTATTGAGATATAAAGGTATTGCCTACTGTGCGTTAGCTGTTTGGTTCAGTATATGATACATGGACATTTTCATCTTTGACCTCTAGTCACAACCTTGAAAGATAGGGACCATGGTTTGAAAGAGAGTGATACAGTATCCATAAATAGATAGATATAATTCAAGATATTTTCTCCCTCTTACTTGCTGTTACACGAATAAAAGGCGAGAAACACTCATCTCATATCAAATGAACTCTCAGGGCAGCCATTTTTATATGTGCTCTTTTGAGGGCTTGACTTATATTTATGCAATACAGAATACATCGGACCCCTTGATAATACCATGACATCCATTTTGATATTAATATTGTTGTGCAGTGGCATTACTGGGACGTTAACCTGTTACACAAAAGCATTATTTTATTTAAAGCAATAACGCAGACACAATTATATGAGCATTTAACAAGTATTACCTTTGACTGAAGAGAAAGAGTTGCCCTGCATGCAGATCGTCCAACAGTTGTGATGGCACTCCTGTAAGCTTCTGTTGCACTACGATCAGAAGGGACATGTAGCCGTGAATTAGAAAAGATACTTTCTGAATCATCTGTTTCCATAGAGTCTGGTGGTAGAGCAGCATATTTGTTCCTGTGATGTATTTAAACACACTAAATGTTAAAATAGTTTACAATAAGACAGTCAACCTTTCAAAAGTATCACTACACAGGTCCCTTGCATCTGTGGATGATTCCTGCGGTATAGAAAGAAGTACTGTGTTCTTGGGTTTTTAATATTTTTATAAATGCTCATGGATATGCTAACATTGAAATGTAATTTTAACAAAAGGACAATGAACCTAAAGTGCATTACTGACAATAAACTGTTTTTTATATACAGATCAGCCATGGGGACCAATTTTTAATTGATAATCACTCACCTGATGACTTTTGTCTGTTGTAGACACTTAAAAGATATCTTGTAAGTTCATAAGATTCTTAAAGATTTTTCAATACAACTCTATTTTAAACTGGAACCAAAAGAGTATTAGACATGCTAAAATTTAACTCTAGGAACAGAATTTAACCAATCTTGGTGGAGGATCATAAGCTTATACTACATGCAAGTACTAGACTTCTAGCTCTTGTTACTTCCGAAGATTTTTAAAGATTCTCTTATATAACTCAAATTTGAAAACCATTGACCGAAGGATCATCCTTGTGAAGTTTGGTCAAAATTAAGCAAGTGGTTTCTAAGGAAAAGTCGTTTAAAAAAGGGTTTACGGCTGATGAACGGACAACCGATAAAAGTTAAATCCCAAAAATTCCCCTCAAGTGAGCTAAAAACTTGTAATACACTACCTAGAGCTTGTAATATCTCCATCACTGCTGCTATTGCTGGTACTATCAGTGAGCTAAAAACATGTAATACCCTATCTAGAGCTTGTAATATCTCCATCACTGCTGCTATTGCTGGTACTATCAGTGAGCTAAAAACATGTAATACACTACCTAGAGCTTGTAATATCTCCATCACTGCTGCTATTGCTGGTACTATCAGTGAGCTAAAAACATGTAATACACTACCTAGAGCTTGTAATATCGCCATCACTGCTGCTATTGCTGGTACTATCAGTGAGCTAAAAACTTGTAATACACTACCTAGAGCTTGTAATATCTCCATCACTGCTGCTATTGCTGGTACTATCAGTGAGCTAAAAACATGTAATACACTACCTAGAGCTTGTAATATCTCCATCACTGCTGCTTTTGCTGGTACTATCAGTGAGCTAAAAACTTGTAATACACTACCTAGAGCTTGTAATATCTCCATCACTGCTGCTATTGCTGGTACTATCATGATCTATGACAATGTCATTACTTGATCTATGTTGTTTTCTCGACCTGCCGCTGTGTCTGGAGATAGTGGGCAGGTCCTGACTGCTCTGGCTACAGACTGGCTCTGAAACTAGAGCAGAAGATGCCGACTGCGACAGATCCAGCCTGTTATTTCTCACAACACCTGGTGAAATAAAACAAGAAATTAAGGGCTTGGAAAGATAGTTCTGACAAAAACGAGTTTAAATGAGGTAATAGTGTCCATTGAGGACATAATAGATCAATGCTTATTACATATAGTCAACATAACAACATATGAGGAAAAGCAAAATGAACAAATGCATGTGCAAATGCCTGTAAAAGTTATTTTGTAAATGACAAGGTTAGATGATGCATTTGACCTACTTCGGTTTTTGTCGTGTATTACATATTGAAGTATTTCTATGTAGAAAGTTTTAAGCTTGTACAAGTTGAAGACTGTATCTAGTAGTGTCCAAGGAATTGAGATTAATAGTTTTTGTGACATCGTCAATGCCAGACAAAAAAGGATTACTGCTTCTTGCCTTGCCAGGCAAATGACAAAAATATTAGTAGTTTTACAATAACACCCTAAAGTGCTTTAGAAGTGTGGACGTGTTGTGTTGTTTTTTTGGTCATTCAGTGGACTCATTATTCAACTTTGCGTCCATTCATGACTATCGTGAAGCTCACAATCACAATATATCAAGTTTGATCCATCATAACACCAACAATCCAATATTTTATGCTACCTCTGTAAGCAGGGTTCTTCTCCTTGAGCAGTTGTACCAAATTGATGTATTTAACCTCCTCGTCTCTGTGCATTGCTTCTTCTCTGCCTTCTTTATATGCTACCATGTGATCTAAGGCTGTCATTTGCTGAAATCGATGTTACAAATCATTTAACACAACAGTATGTGGTAACAAGAGGATCCTCTGTTTCACATTAGTCCTAACTTGGCAAAATTTAGGCTTATTAGATTATTGGAGGGCTTAGCCTAACCCCATGTCACCCCAACCTGCACCTGTTCCTATGCTTATGATAATTATAATTAGCCTTTTTTGCCATAATAAAACTGACAGAAACTGCTAATTAAAACTTACATTATCATCCTTGGCGAGAACATTTGCCCCTTTCTCGATCAACAGCTCTACAATTTCCATGTTCCCATTACTGGCAGCATCAATAAGTGGTGTGAGACCGTCACATCCCTTTCCTCCGCGGTCGTTCACATTGGAGCCATGGTCAATAAGATAACTGACAATTTCATAGTGATCGTTATTGGCAGCCTCGTGTAGCGGGGTCCAGCCATTATTGTCTCGCATGTTCATAGGGTGACCCTGAAATATAATTATGTATACTTCAGCGACTGGCAGCCACAAGTTGAGGGTAGGGCACCAATGTCTCATATGTTCATAAGGTGACCCTGCAACACAGTTGTTTATGTATACTTGTGACTGGCAGCCACATGTAGGACACCCATTATTGTCTCGCATGTTCATAGGGTAACCCTGAAATATAATTGTTTGTGTATACTTGTGATTGGCAGCCACATGTAGGGGTAGGGCACCCATGTCTCATATGTTCATAGGGTGACCCTGCAACACAATTATGTATAAATTTTTGTCTCGCATGTTCATAGGGTGACTAGATAATGCATAAAGGAATCCCCAATCAAAATTTGGTTCAGCTAAGACATATTTTAAGAGATATATACAACAGTATTACATGCAAACGTAAACCTTGATCTACCTTCATTGCTTATTTAATGGGGCATCGCAATTTTTTAATCTTGAATTTATAGAGCTAAAAGGGCGTATGCAAGCATTTTTATAATACTGTTAAGGAACATTGGCGTGAGTTGTACACGACACTCCGTCTTAATGTGGTTAACCATTCGGTCCAATATATATTTGATCCAATCATTTATTGCTGAGGTATGGCCCCAACTTGAGTTTGTTCTCTGACCTTCGCTGCAATCTTGACGTTGACTTTTCTCCCGGCATGTTATGTAGAGTTGATCTTACCTCACGGACTAGTTTCTTGACCTTATCCAGACTGCCTTCTATACAAGCCCTATGTAGAGGGGTCTCACCAAATGCATTTAACTGGCAAATAAAATATATAACTACAATTATACACTCACTAATCCATTGCAAATAACACGAGTTGTAGGAAGAACAGCTGTGTGACTTTTTTGTCTCTTTAAACAAAAGCTTTCTGACAACAGCATGATCGACTATTCGAAGAATCTTCTAAAATAATATTGTTGCAGATCTTCAAGCTTACATACAAAAGGTTAGACATTAAATGTAGCCTCAGATACATTTGTTAAAATACAACCCAGAGTTATGGGACATAACAAACACACAATCATTTTGTGTTTTTTTACTGTTTCTATGCTAGAAACAGCAATTTTATAAAAGATAATACAGCATGTTCTTCTATCGATACTTTGCTAAGAGCCATGCAAAAACTTGACATGTTGATTTTATCTGATAATTTATTAATTCAGACTGGTGTGCATATACATATTTTTTGACTATATTAAGCCACTTAAAGTGTGTAGCCCACATCATGGGTACTCAGGTAGCAATAAATATCAGCATTATTGACGTCTTTAGCACTATCAAGGCAGCCTCACTCAGTACTGCGGGTGAATGGTGTACATACCTTTATGCCTTTACTCCTGGCTGCCTGTCCTCTGCGTACAGACGTTCTTACGGTGGTCGTTACTTTCTCTTCATCCTCTTCTACAAGAAATATAATTTTTGACCTTATTGATTTATCCGTGCATGAAGTTTGAAGAGTGTATGGTTATCCGAGATTTAAAAATGCAGCTAATGAAAAACCTTAACTGGAATTAACCCTTAGCCCGTTATATATATATATATGGACTGTTCTTTCTTTGAATTAAGACCATTCCATTTATGTGATAAAGGGGTGTTTTGGGGAAAATGACTGAAGCCGGACATTGTAAACCCTAATCTGTGTTTACTATGGACGCCAAGGCTATTATAGTCATGCGTAGCAGGTTAAGGGTAAATAAAGTGTGAAAAAATAAAGAAGTCAAGGTCGGTCACGGTAACCTACTTTGGTTGGAATGTATAGTACTCATCTAGATAAACACATCAAGTTGCATCCCATTATCTATATACTAAGAAGCATAGGAGTTAAAGCTACAGATTATATACTTAAATCACATGCCTGTTTGTATTTATTTGTAATTTCATAGTAGTTGCCCCAAAAATCCTGCTTACAAACTTAATTGAGGGATGGACCACTAAGAAGCAAAAACGTTCCTAACCCCAAGGATAGTCACTTATAAACCATAGAAAGTTTATTCTCAATCCCGTAATGCTTACCCGACTCTGTGAGATCTGACATAACCACATCCTCAGCATGCTGACTGTCCTCATCCAGACCGTCCTCCTCCTGACTGTCCTCGTCCACCTCCAGGTCAGTAGCACTGATGTTGTACTTGGTACAGATATGTGTCAACCGCTCCTTGGTCTTCTTCAACAGTTTTTCGTCATTGTTAAGTTTGAACAACTCTATGAGGCATCTCAGGGACTGAACCTACAATAAGGTAACATACAAATGCATCTACAATATATATTCAGGGTTCCCACCCTCATTGGAAGGCCACATTCAAGAACTTTTCAAGGACTTTTTTTCCAAAATTCAAGGACTAATATTCGCACAAGCGACATGGTTTATGCTATCTGAAGTATGGATGTTGACTGTTGGGAACGCACAACCATAGTCATTTTCGGGATGAACAGTAAAATTCAAGAATTTAAGGACTTTCAAGTACCTTACCAGATTTTCAAGCACTTTCCAGACCTTGATTTTTTTTTCCAAATTCAAGTACTTTCCAGGATTTCAAGGACCCGTGGGAACCCTGTATATTTAGTTACATTTATCACGTAATTTCAGATGTGGGAGTATAATAAAGCCTGGATATATTTATCACAAGACACTAGTGTAATACATATATATGCAAATGAGGGCCAAACCAGCATAGTCTTTTCCATTAGCTCGGTGTGTATAGGAATTGATCGAAATTGCCGAAAAATATGTAAACATTTAAAATACCGGACGAAGCAGTTCTGTTCTATCGTACAGTAAACGGATATTACCCAAGGCATTTTTGGATTTATGTGATAAATAGAATCTTACACGTGTGCCATTTAATACTGAACAGACACTCTTGTTAGAGCATCTTTATATAACTTACTTGTTTAAATCTATGATTTAGGCTTATCATATATATGCAAAGACAAACCCTAATTTGAAAAGCAACTATAGGGAAATAATAAAGTCGAGACTTTTCCCTACTCTGGCTGATTTTTACAAAATTATTATTCATAACATTAACATTTCCCCATTTTCCCCAGAAGCCCGTAACGTTTCAGGTGGACCTCCTACCTGCAGTTTGGGGTGATTTGCTTTCTTCGCAGCATTATATGCCTCAACATAGGAAACCTGTACTTTCTTGTAGTCGCAACTCAATTGCTCCTGAAGGGCAGCTACACTCAGCCAACTTTTACAAACCTAAAAATAAGACAACAACATTTATTAAGGAACATTTATTATATCTTTCCAGTTAACCGCCCTGTCTAGATATTCCTGTAAACAGATTTTTATCTTTTACAACATGTATAATCCAACACAGAACACCATCATCTTTAACAATCTTAATCTGCTTTCATTAATATTAATTTTAAGACACTGACAGTTTGCTAAAGATCATTTGCAAAATGAAGGGGCTACAGTGTTAACAAATTTGACTTCAGAATCACCATTTTAAAGTACAGTATGGTACTCCTGTATATCGGAGCCTTTCCTCTAATCACATTATAGAACCAAAGAAATCTACTTGATATATTAATCTAGCTCTTTTTGAGCTTTCTACTTCACATCACGGAATAAGCAGAACCTGATCCTGTTCATGTTCTCCCCAGCATTCTATCTCCTTCTGGTAATGTGAAATAGCCTTGGCCAACTGCCTGTCATCCTTCAGTGTCTCAATGATGGATATATGGACAACAGTCAACTCTTTCTTGTCCTTCCCAGCCGATATACTGGCAGATAGCTGGAATTTAAATAAGCTGGTAATATACTGGCAGAGAGCTGGAATTTAAATAAACTTGTAATATATGGCAGATAGCGTGACTTTAAATAAACTGGTAATATACTGGCAGAGAGCTGGAATTTAAATAAAATGGTAATATACTGGCTGAGAGCTGGAATTTAAATAAACTGGTAATATACTGGCAGAGAGCTGGAATTTAAATAAACTGGTAATATACTGGCAGAGAGCTGGAGCAAGAGTGAATTCAGTGCTCGTCTATATACGAGGGTGCTTCAAAAAGTTCTGTCACTAGGCATATATCCTTTGAACTGAATATTACACTGAGATAAAGTAGTGTATTTATAGTACTACTGGGTTCGCTCTCTTAAATTCCACAACAAAAATGAAAAATTTCCGGTTATTTATACCCCTGAATTACCTCCCCCTACCACACCTTTTGGATACTGGCATCTCTGAAAATGTCCTTGTTACAAAACGTTGTAAAAATTATTTGAATAATTCTATACTTTTAAATTTTCTTGTACGCCATCTGTTGTTATTCGCCCATAGTCCATGAAAATGATTGTCTAGAATTCGGAAAGGTCTGGCGTGGCGCAGTCGGTAGCGCGGCGGATTTGTAACCGGAGGCCCCGGGTTCAATCCTCCGTGGTGCCACTGTGTTCCGTCGGTGTGTTCTTGGGCAAGACACTTTTCCTTAGCCTCGTCCGTCGGATGGGGACGTAAACCAGGCGGTCCCGTGTATCGGTCTATCAACCGAGCACGTTAAAGAACCATTGGAATCTATTCGATAATAAGAGTAGGGCAGGTTCCCGGATTCCTATGTTTCCTTCCCCTTTCTCTGGGGCAGCTCTAAATAACATGTACTGTGTTGATGAGCCGTTAAACAACATTCAATTCAATTCGGAAAGGTCTTGCTGCAAACCAGATATGAGTGAATGCGTATCTCTTAATTTTAGCAGAAATAACACTTATTTTCTTCATTTTGTTTACGGAAATGTTATAATATCTTTTAACTGTCGTAATGATTCTCATAGTATTAATATGTTTACATATTTTTTTACAAATCCTAGTCCTTCAGTGTTTAAATTTCATATTCAACACATTATTGTAGAATTTTGTACAATGTTTAGTGAAAATATTGATCATCCAAAAACTCTATTTCAGAAGACTGCCCTTCCATTTAATGTCCATTTATCATTAAATTTTAATTTCTAAGACAATGCCTTTTTATCTACCATGCTTGAATTCTGAATCTTGTAATGCACAGATATAACTGGTAATGTATGAGAAATTTCAAAGGTCTTCGACAAGTACTTAAAGCAGGGCCTCCCCTGGGTTATTTTTTTCTTTCGCAACCACTTTCGCCAAATGAAAAAATCTTTCGCCAAATGAAAAAAAAAGGAGCCAAATTTGAGAAATAAGAGCCAAAGTTGGAGCCATTTTTTCATACAATAACGAAGACTTGAAAGCCATTTTCAGAACAAACGGCATATATGCATTGATTCATTTAGGATCTCTTGTTTTTATAAAAGACTTTATTTATACCAACATTAATACAAGTAATACTTTAATAATACTATAAATCAATAGTTTAATGAAAGATGATAACTATAATCATAGCAGTATTATCTTATATTAAGCTATTACAAGTATTATTTGTATTAATGTTTATATAACTAACATCTTTTAACATTCTCGACTACATATAGGTCCTTAAACAGATTATGATAAATTCAGTATCAAAGTAAAAACAACAATTTTGTTTTATGATATCATTTAATATTATTAACAATGATTTTTTTAATTGCAAGAAAAGAAACAACTATTCTTATAATCTTACAATACACTTGCAATATAGTTCAGGTGACACAGTTGTTTAAGTTAAAGAGAAACAGGCATTTAAAAAAGTAACAATTAACATACCTGAAAAAAATCAGGACGAAAATGCCTCAGTATGTATAAGTGATGTGTATTAAATGTTCCATAACTTTCGTCACACAAAAGATACAGCATTCATCTTACCATCAATGGAATCTTATTGAAACTCTCTTTCATTTGGTACCAAACATCAACATTAACAACGAGCACATAATTGTTAAAATGCATTAGTGACAGAACTTATTGAATGACCCTCGTATATATATAGTAGTCAATTCCAATTAGTAGGCAATAAGCTAATATGTTGAACAAAAGTAAGTCCATTAAGCGTTTTTAAGTCAAGCCATTAAGCAGGTAAAGGGCAGCCAATGATCTACTGTGTAATTTATGTATATAGTAAGAAGTTTGAATACTGTGTGGAAGATTATTTGTTTGTTTGTTTGTATGGCGTTTTACGTCATTTTCAACAAATGCAAGGTTATATATGAGGGTGTTGTTTTTTTTACATCATAAACATATTCGTGTTTCTTTGAGTAGCATAAATTATACCATAATCATTTAATGACCTTTCTCTCTGCCTTTGATCCCACAATACGAAGTTGTGTCACGATCGGGCCATAGTGACCTTGACCTAGAACCTATTGACCCCAAATTGTATAGGCGTGATCCCCTCACTATGGACAGTCTACCTGTATGCATGTGGCTACAAATCATGAAGAGTTATAGACAGGACAAGGTTTTTTATTATAAGGTCATGCTGACCTTGACATTGGTCCTATTGACTGCAAAAATATACGGATTGCACTGCTTCAGGAATACTATATCATGTATGTTTAAACACAGTGAATATACATGAAACCAGAGCTATACATACCATTTTCTGATAGAAGTCCAAAGCCTGTTTGTAGTTTCCAGTGTATCGACCCAGTTCAGATGCAGAATCACCCAGCTTTTCATACAGAGTAATCTTTCCTTCAAGATCTCCATCATTCAATGACTTCATATCATGACTGGCTTGTTCCATCTTGACAACTGTAACCATGAGAGCAAACAGATAGGCTTGTTAATGTTTTTCACATCTGTATTTGCTTGAGATTGTGGGTGCAGGTTTCATATAGAACTTTGGGGGCAAAATTCAAGGACTATTCAGGGATATTTTCAGCCAGACTAAAACTGAAGGACTTATTTCAATGATGGAAATTTAAGGACTTTTCAAGATCGTGCGAACCCTGGGGTGGGTGAGAGGAGGAAGCTCATGCCCATATCTGACCATACGTTAATTTGGGCTCTATGGGATTCCATGATTTATTTGAGCCTTATTTATTTATGGATCCTTCTCGATAATGCTAAAAGGAATAAAATGCCAATATTCGGTAGAGCTAGGGCAAATCTTTGAAGAGGTAAAGACGTACGTAAACCTTGAACTGCCTTTATTGCTTTTCACAATTTGGGTTCCATGGAAGCAAAATATTTATACAAGACAAATGTACCTATGCAACCCTCTAGAAAATATTTTTAGTAAGCTCATGCACACATTTGGTTGAGATTGGACAAGTAGTGTAAGAGATAATGTGAACACAACAAGCTAAATTCTGTGAGATGTGATACTGTACATTGTACAAACTTAATGAAAATCATGCCCAAATTTGGTAGAGTTAGGACAAAAAATGTAAGAATTATAGACATGTAAACACACACAAAACTCGAGGTGAAGTGGGGCACCCACTCTGGGTTGAATACATAAGCTCTCTCATTCTTCAACTAGCCGAGCTTATAACTGTAACTGATTCATCTTTTACCTGCTCTATAGCAGCTTTGTCGTTTATTCACCTCATCTGGCGTGGGAAGACCAATCTTGTGTGCCTTCTTTATGAGATGACGGGCACCGGAAAAATCTTCTTCTTGTAAGACAATCTGGAGAAGACATAAACTAGAACTAGAACTATGCGAAAGCGGGCGTATAACAAATATGTTGTTAGAACCGATGGATGCTTTGTGTGAATAAAGATGTATCAGTGGACATGATTTAAGGGCAAATTTACAATACACTTATGTACTGTGCATTTCAGGGTGCCTGGATGTCAAATATATATCGAGAATTCTTTTATTACTTGCTATATATTTTCATAACTGATAGGGTTAGATAGAATGAAAATAGACGCTCCTGGATCTGTTTAACCCAGGTTAAGTTTGGGGATAATAATGCAAAATATGACCTTGACCTTGGTCATTTTTGTCGTTCAGTGATGGCCACCAATGCCAGCAATAGATACGACCACGTACCAAACAAAGAAATTAAAGTTATCAGAAAAAGTTAACTGAGGTTAACTTACCTAAAAAAAATGATGTTTGGGGTAAATAACTACAAAAAAAGTCCTTGACCTTGGTATTTTTTTTGTTTAAGGATGTCCACCAATACCAACAATACATTTGACGAAGTATCAAAGACATAAAGTGAGGCAATCACATAAAGTTAACTGAGGTTAAGTTTAGTGGAAATAACGCAAAATATGTCCTTGACCTTGGTAATGTTTGTCGTTCAGTGATGTCCACCAATGCCAACAATACATACGACAAGTATCAAACGAAAGAAATTAAAGTTATCAAAAAAAGTTAACTGCTCAAGGTTAACTTACCAACTGAGATTAACTAACCTAACAAAACTGATGTTTAGGGTAAATAATGCAAAACATGACCTTGACCTTTGTATTTTTTGTTGTTCAATGATGTCCACCAGTACCAACAATACATATGACCAAGTATCAAAGACATAAAGTGAGGCAATCACATAAAGTTAACCGAGGTAAAGTTACCTAACCAAGGTTAAGTTTGGTGAAAATAATGCAAAATATGACCTTGACCTTGGTAATGTTTGTCGTTCAGTGATGTCCACCAATGCCAACAATACGTACGACAAGTATCAAACAAAAGAAATTAAAGTTATCAGAAAATTAAATGAGGTTAACTTACCTAACCAAACTGATGTTTAGGGTAAATAACGCATAACATGACCTTGACCTTGGTATTTTTGTCGTTCAGCGATGTCCACCAATGCCAACAACACATATGACCAAGTATCAGACATAAAGTGAGGCAATCACACAGACATAAAGTGAGGCAATCACATAAAGTTAACTGCTCAAGGTTAAGTTACCTAACCCAGGTTATGTTTGGTGAAAATAACCCAAAATATGACCTTGACCATGGTATTTTTTTGTCGTTCAGCGGTCCACCAATGACAACAATACATATGACCAAGTATCAAAGACATAAAGTGAGGCAATCACATAAAGTTTATTGAGGTTAAGTTACATAACCAAGGTTAAGTTTGAGGAAAATAAGCAAAATATGACATTGACCTTGTAATTTTTGTGGTTCAGTGATGTCCTACAATGCCAACAATACATATGATCAAGTATCAAACAAAGAAAATGAGGCAATCACATACAGTTAACTGAGGTTAAGTTACCTAACCAAGGTTAAGTTACCTAACCAAGGTTAAGTTTTGGGAATATAATGCAAAATATTACCTTGACCTTGGTAATTTTGGCATACGGTGATGTCCCTTGACCCAATAAAGCACCTGACAAAGTTTCAGAAAAATTTGAGCAGCAGTTGTTGACATATAGTTGATTTAAAATGTGGCCGCCACCGAAAAAGTGACTGCCATGTCTCGTTACAAAAATGGTCACATAGATAAAGGAAAACGGTCCCTTCTTTCAGAAAAAGGCCCTCTATTTTTGTCCAAGTATTTTGACAAATTTTGTCCAATGAGCCTATGGTGGGGGCCATTTTTTAAAACTGTTTGGACTATGATCTTCTGCCTCTTTTCTATCATTTAAGCACAAAAAACAGGGGGCCAGGCCCCTTGATGGAAAATGACCCTTTCCTTCTGGACAGGCTACTAAACTGGCCCTCTGCTCCATTTTAGTTGCAAAGACTGACCAAATTTGAAAGTTGTATCACTTGTATATAAATGCTTAACATGTTGAGTAACGGACAAACACACCTATGCCTTTGTGCCGACAATATAATTTATATAAGGATTATCAAAATTGTTTATTTAAATTCTGAACAAGTCTGCGATGGCTCTACTGGTATATGCTCACCATTTGTACAAGACTGTATGCACAACCATTTCCCCCACTTCTACCATCTTCCAATTGCTACAGTTTCTATTCTTACCAAAGGAGTTTCTCCATACATTTCTTTACCAAAACAGTTTTACATCTTACTAAAGCAGAGTCTATCATGTTTGTTCTTACCAAAGCTTTCATAAAGAGACCATCAGCTTCATTCTGCTTATTCCTGCTTTTTCTAGCGGTGCCGATGGCCAGGTCCATGAATTTGTGAGCATCATTATAGCTGCAGCTCTTCAGGTAGTAACAACCGAGAGATGATTGACAGAGATACAGTACATCTACACACTGGTGCTTCCTGATGGAATATAATTGAATGTTGTTATGGAATATAATTGAATGTTGTTCAACGTCTCATTCAACACAGTATAGGTTAATTAGAGCCGCCCCAGAGAGAGGAGAAGGATACATAGGAATCCGGGAACCTGCCCTACTCTTATTATCGAATAGATTCCTATGGGTCTTTAACATGCTTCGAGGATAGACCGATACACGGGACCGCCAGGTTTACGTCCCCATCGGACGAGTGATGGAATATAGTAATTTGATAATGAATGTTCACAGTAAAGGAATAGGTTTTAAATTCCAACTATCATAAAGAAGTTTGTCTTCATATAGAAAACAAATTCTCTAAGCAATTATGTTAAGGTCAGTCATGACCTACTTTTGTTATTGATGGGTAGTAGTGACATTGAAGACTTTTATGGATTGAACTAAACAAAATTGTTCAGAACAAGTTGATTATGTAGGTCAAGGTCAATCAGTGACCCGCTAAAGTTAGTATTGGCTTGTATAATCATATCAAAGTTTCTATAGAAAGTGTTTAAGGAATTAATCTTAATAGTGTCTTTAATAGGAACTGAGCTTTAACAAAACTGTTGACCACCACAGTTGACCAGACTTATTATTTCAGGCACTTGTTTCACCTGCCAAGGCTTATTGGAAATTACAAATGATAATAACTGTAATTTGAATGAAGATAGATTTATGGTTCTTGTGCTCTGCACTACCTCTCATCGGCATTTATCATTGTGTGAAGATTCATTCCAGACCCACCTGTATTTTTCAAGTTATGTTCCGGACAAGGAAAGTGGGACAGACGGATGGTGACAATTGAGATGAGCACAGATATATATGCTTTATATACTCAGATAATAGGGACCAGCAGTCACTTACCAAATGATTTATTTTTGGATGTAACTTTCAAACATAACTTACTGACTGATCGTAAGGGCCTTCTGCAGATATTTTATGTAAAGCTCCGTTTCGTCTCTATCCTCGTATATTAGGCCTAGGTAAGAAATAAAATTATACAAATAATGATTTAAGAATAATACTAATGCTTAGTACTCCATGTGAGCTACATAATCAAATCAACATTTATTAGACACACACACACACACACACACACAAAAAAGAACCTAAATATATTAGGTATTTTATTGGTATATTTAACAAGAGGGCAAAACTGCTCTGAATGGCTCATATGATATACGTGGCAGGAAGAATATGCTTATAAATTTGAATATGCTTATAAATTAACAGACACCATTAACAAAATATAGCCAAAGTCACATTGGTGGTTCATGCCAACAGGTGAATTCCTCCAAATCCGTTTTTATGCGGTATGCAACTTTCCCAGGCCGAAAAGTATCTGGTTACTCGGCTGGAAAAAAGGGGTAGGCAGGGAGGGCTACATTTAATATCAAAAAAAATATTTATTTTTTTTGTATATTGGAAAAATAAGAAAATATGAGGATATTTTGGATTGGGATGGGGCTGAAATTCGGCCCAAATTGGGCCTAGAAAAAACCCTGGGTGTTCCAGAGAACACTTGTTCCCTGCCATGTGCTTATTTCAGCAAGGAAAATCTCACTATACCATTTGAAGACAGAGGGTGCAATCCATGATAAATTTATGGAGCGTAAACAATTTTAAACTGTTCAATTTTACGAAAAGAGACATTTCTCTTCATTAAATCATTGATATAAAGGAAAAACTGTATAAAGTTTCATGAACAGAACATAGGTCAATATGTTGACACATTATGAGTTAGGTTAAAGTTTTATGAAAAGGAGCATTACTCTGCCAAATGAAAGTCTGAGTAATTGGTGTAATGACATTTCTTGGAGAACAAGAACTTTGACCTCTAAGTGTGACCTTGGAACCAGGGACCTGGATTTTGCACATGACACGACGTCTTGTGGTGAGCACTTGTGACAAGTTATTTGAAAATCCGTCCAGGAATGACAGAGTTATTGACCGGACACGATTGTACAGACGGACGGACTGACGGTGTTACTACTATATGCTGCCCTTCGGGGGCATAAAAATTAAGATGTGTGTGAGGTTCTATGAACATAGGGCATATACTTTTCAGTTATGTTCAAGGTTAGATTGCAGGTTCGAGTCTGACAGACAAACAACAAAGTGATCCCTATGTGTCGAAAATTACTTACGCAACCCTCTAGAAAATACTTAAGGAAACCCATGGGCTCCAAGGTCTTTATATGCGGCCATTATGAAAATACTATAAGAAGCTCACTGCCAAATATGGTTGAGCCAGGACAAGAAATGCAAGAGATATAGACCTGTAAACACAGCTTCCACACAAAACACTGATCTAAAGTGGGACGTCAATGCCAGGGTGATTATATAATCTCTCTTATTCTACGAGTAGTCTAGTTGAAAATGGTACCTAGATTAAAGAAGAGCCTGGCTTTCATGTCCATATACTCCACTTCATCAATGCTCAACTTCAGCCTATCACACACGTCCAAGCTTTTTAGGAAGGCATTCTCAGCTTTTTTAGAAGATTCACCCTTGGATTTATTGTTGATGGCCAGATCTCGCTGTTCAAGGTACGTCTTTCCTATGGTGGCAAGGGCTCGTTGTTCCTCTACTTCACTGTTACAGTGCCTGTAATATTATACTTGCCCTTAAAATAAGTCATCAATACCTTACAACAAATACAATCACAGTGATTTCTTACAACAAACTTCAGTGTTGGTTTTGAACTAAAACAGATGTCTCCCCAGCCTCTCCAATAACTCTACATATAGCTACCAATTGTCGGATTTAAAATAAGTTTTCTGCCGTGCATATATGAAGCTAAAAGTTGTGGCTCATGTACTGTTAAGAAAATGTAAAACTGTGACCGCTGGAACACAGGACAAAATTGAACGAACTTGGCAGAGGATGATAAGTTTATGATACAGACAAAATAGAAGAGCTCTTGTGGTTTCAGAAAAGGAGATTTTTCGAAAAAAGTCTATGTAAACATGAGAACTTTGGGACTGGGTCAAATATGAACCCATGGTTATCATTTAAAATTAAACAATTTCCCTACATGTAAATAAATCTGCTTACAACAATGAATTTTATGATTTTCAGGCCATATAATACACTTATGTCTGCTTAATGAAGGCACTGAGCACCACAGGCGTATACGGACACTCGTCTGAGTAGTGTGAATCAGAATGTCAATTAAAGTACTAATAATAAGTATGAAGTCAAAATTGAGCTAGATGGTGTGAAATAGAAGACTTGAGCTAGGCAGCTGAGTTGAATGGAGTTTTACGTGGCACCCACACAAGAGCTGAACAGAGCAAGTCCATCACATTAAGTAGTTCAAGGTCAGTCTAGTTTTATATAAATGTGTAGTAGGAAGTTTGAATACTGTATCATAGAAACTGAGCTCATTATAACTTCCGTGACAATAGTTGGATACCTTGCGAGATCGAGGTAGCGTTGATGCAGATTAATGGCCTTGTCAAACTCCATCTTCTTACAATAGCACTCTCCCAGTTTTCTACAGGCCACAGCCATGCCCAGTTTACTGTCCAGGGCTTCACACAGGGCCAGTTCCCTCTCATGCTCCTCAATGGCATCATCATACCTGTCTGTTTGAAAAACAATTGAAAATGAAAAGTTAGCTGATAATCAATTAACAATTTAAAGTTACCTATGCAAGATTTGTATTGCACAAAAGAGGACTAAGATAAGACGTGAAAACAAATGGAAAGGATAATCAGTGATTGGTAAATGATTTTTAAAATCTTCAGACTAAAAAAAAGCCTGAAGAGTTATAAACAGAAATTATTTTGTACATTTTACTGATATCAACAAACTGGCCAAATTTGGTTTAACATCAGGTGAAAAACTACGGATTTATAGTGACCATGCGAAGCATTGTTGTACGTGTAGTTAGTACTTACCATATCTAGCATAAATTTCTCCAATGAAATTACAAAGGTCGGCTTCCTCCTTTAAATTCCCTTTCTTACTAGCTTTTGCCCTTTGCTTTTTGAGACCTGAAAATTTTCAGAAGCAATAATTTCAAACTATAAACATGTATACTGGCAATAATTGTTACTACATGTGTACAGTATAATATGTACTATAATTCCTCTTTATAGCCAAAAAATTGAATGCACAAGATGTCAATGACCTTGAAGTCAGTGTTTTTTTTATGTGATTTGTGAATGCAGCCTGTGCCCATGCCATTGTGAAAAATAGCGGCATTTTTCTAGAAATTGTGAAATATTATAACAAGAGAAATAAACTTTTTTCACTTTTATTTTCACAGTTGAGATGTAGCAAACCAAACAAAATATAAGACTAGTATCCTTACTGGTCTGTATTTACCCAAAAACAAAAACAAAATTAATGTTTCAGATTGTGATTTTTTTTGGATATAATTGTGAAAAAAGGATACTTTTTGGAATTGTGAATGGGGCCGAATTTCGACCCCAAATTAGGCATTAAAAAAACACTGGAAGGGCTCTACTGACAAGAAACTGATAGCCAGATCAGCCATTGAGACCAATTAATAGCAATAACAGAGTGATTTTGGGCAGTTGTTATAGCCGTTATTTGGTCATATTCTCAATGCCATAACATTTCTCCTGTTCCAAATTTTGAGACAAAATGTCCCAGCTGAAAGGGAAAAACAGCAGCGAAAGTTTGACAAGTATTGACTATGAAATGCTTTTAAATGCCTCTTGATGTACTGTAAACAGTATTAAAGATACAATTATAAAACAAATGTTTACTGTACTTTTCATGAGTTTTATGAAAAATCATGTGTCTTAAGTCAAGTTAGTGACACATCTTTGTGATTTGCTGGAGAAGTCATTGATATCATAGCATGCAGCACAACAATGGACCTGCTCTAGGGCTTTGATACTGGTCTGGTGGTATAAGTCCCAGGCAGTAATGTAATAGGACTCAATTTTGGGGTGATGTAAATAGATATGTTTATAAGCGTGTTACTAATGTCTCGTCGCAGAGCTAGCTTTCCGTGCAAGGGCTCCCGAGTTCAAACCCACTGAGTGCCTAAATATTTATGTGTAATATTTCCGGTCCAATTACAGTATTGGTCTAAAACTAGCGATGTACAAGGCTGCTTTGACTAGAAGCAGGCATTCCTTTATGTTTTTCTCAAGAAGACAACTGTAAGGGAATAATGTCCTCGGATTCCAGATTGAGGCCTTGGCTATGTGTCGCAATGCAAACCTCACTGTCTTTCAGATGCAAATATCCTCGGCCTCTTAGTTTTCGCACTCTTAAAGATGCTCTACCTATATCTTTTTGTCCACCAATTGATATAAACTTTACTTAATTGTAAAGAGGACTATAAAAAAGGTAAACGGCAATAATTTCACCCCATGTAATATGCGTTTTGCTGGGGAAAAACAGGATAGAAAAGATCGGATTTTTGAAATTGTATTCGTAATTGTTTTAGACAAGCCGATTACGGAGATTTTCCGATCTTATTCGTTTACAATCGGAACTGCCTCGTCGGATTGGCGACGAGTTCCGATCGATTCGTTTACTATCGGAACTGCCCCGAGTAGTTTGTTTTCGTTCAACTGAATGGCATTGCGCATGTCCGATAAAATCATAAAAACTCGTAGTTCTCCGGCAGGAATAAACGGCTGGGCAGCATTTTATTCAAGATATTGTTTTGATCATAATTAATAATTTACAGAACTGGAATACGAACCTTGTTGCTCCTTAGAATACTCATAAAATAGCTTTGCATACATATAAATGCAGTAATATTGAGTATTTAATATTTTACATCAAAAATCGCGTAGATATAGGTAGTGCCTCTTTAAAGATAACTGGTAACATAATATCAGTGAAAAGTATACAGTTAATCTAATAAGATGCTAGATGGATTAAACTATTCAGTATGCAGCAAAAACTACCTAGAGAATTATCAAATTTAATTTACTAGGCCAAAAATAAAATTATGTTTGTTTCCCCTTCCCGACCCATGCAAAAAAGGGTTGGGTAGGTAGGTAGGTAAAATACTTTTTTATTTCATTTCTTTTATTTGAGATCAAAACTGGAATACATGCTACCTATAAGACACATTTAAGACAAAAACAAAAAAAAATCAAAAATCAAAAAAAAATCGCCAGTGTCGAAAAAATAATTCGGGTCGCGGCAATTTCGGTGGGTCGGTCGGGAAGGGGAAACAAACATAATTTTATTTTTGGCCCTATTCATCTGATAAGATTTGTAAATGTATGACCTACATATTTTTACTTGCGGTAAGCGGCATTAGTTTTCGCACACTTAATTTAATTAGTTTTTCCCCCAAGATGCAGTTTTTTCTTACGGGTAATTTTATGCAAATGAGTTGACCTGATTTTATGTAAAATTGCCAACACAGAAAAAATAGCAAAGTATCCACTATTTAAAAGAAGAAAACAATGCCTTGTATTTGCTTTGTGTTGTTTTAAAGAAAAAAATACATTCATCATCTCAGAAAAGAATAGTTTGTAAATTGTTTACATCTGCTGTGTTCAAAACATGGCAGCCAACTTAGGTCACATGTCAGTCACGAAAGTTTTGGGGGCAAACGGTTATGAAATAACCACTTGCGATGGCTTTTTTTACATAAACACCGATATTGCGTCATTGTTTTTTGCAGGTACCCGCCATTGACTTGACCCAATTCCATTTCTTATTTATGATGATAGAGGTTGATTAAAACGCAATTTGTTGTTGGCTAAAGAAAGATAAAAGATCAAATCCATATAGTATCGCAAAATAATATTAATATTCTTGAATTTTCTTTTAATGGAAAGTATTTAATTATAAATACACCGGTAGATGGAGGAACATGCGAAATAATAATGTCCGTAGAGCTGAAAATCGCTTCAATTTTCTTTTTGATGTTTTGAACTATAG
Source organism: Cyrtodaria siliqua (assembly GCA_037043455.1). NCBI lineage: Eukaryota > Metazoa > Mollusca > Bivalvia > Adapedonta > Hiatellidae > Cyrtodaria > Cyrtodaria siliqua. Next base: position 184,234 of record JAWPHD010001534.1, on the reverse strand, counting down.
GCTTAGCAGACGGACATCATACTTTCAAAAGTGATGATGGAATTCACACAAGAAACGCGCGCATACGCAGGGCTAGGCTCGCACTGGGATGCGCAAATGGTGCCAAATGCGCATAAAAATGAAATATGGCGCAAGAAAAAGCAAATTTGAGAAAGTGATTTGCGCAAAAGAATATATTATCAGTGCTCAAGAAATTGGATAGCCCGACGCCCGGGGCTCCTCGAAATCCATTCCGGGCCTGTCTCATTTTGCAGACGAGGAGCCCGTCGGGCCTGTCTTAAAAAAAAAAAAAAAAAAAACCCAAAAATCAGTTTTACTGGATCTCAAGCTCAAGTTCCTCAAGACAAAATACTCCCATGTGTATTGTCAACTGTGGAAACACTTGCAATAAAGTAATTAAAATGTGTTATACACACATTGAAACAATAAGAAGTTCGAATATTTTGCCTGGCTTCGTGACGGCAGTTTGTCACAACTTTGAGGTCGACAATTGTTGACATAAAACTCATTATTCTGCTATTTGAGATCAGAAATAATTTTATCCCCCCCACAACCAAAGAAAGAAATATTCAAGCAAAGTGTTACATATTCTGGACCAATCATTTGGAATAGCTTGCCAGACAACTTAAAAAGCTTGAAAACAGTTGATTCTTTTCATTGTAACTTCATTAAATGGATAAAACAAACATCATAAAGTTATTAATGTTTTACTAAAAAACATCTAGACTGATATTAAAGATTGCGAATAATATATCTAAATCTGAAATTATTTGAGTTCAGAATATTTAATTTTCGGTTTGAACATTTTGTAAATAGAATACTAGAGAATATAGGGGAGTTAGATATGTACATCAGACAGTATGACCAGTGTTTCCGCAAGAGCGCGTTTCTTGCGTTTTTGGCGCACTAAAATGATCGGCGACGCGACATAAATCAGCTTGTGAGTATTTCGTGACGCAATGAAATTGACTAGGCTAGAAATGAAATACCCGTCAAATTATCGTCGTAATACTTTCTTGAAAAGCTTCAAATGTAAGGAATCACGACGGACTGAACTTATTTCTATTTAAATCTTGGTCTATATTTAGAACAGGAAAAACTAATACCTGTACTTTCGTGTTATTGTCATCGTCATATCGATCATATTACATCTTATAATTTCATTACAATTTACTGTTATTATGCTAAGGCCAAATAAAAGAATAGTTGGGTTTCCTGTTACATTGAAAAAAAAGATAGGGTAGGTAGGCAGGTGAAATCTTTTTTTTTTGGTTTTACTTTTTATTGCCAATTTAGTAGGGTAGGTAGGGATTTTTTTTAATTTTATTTTTTTTGTCCGACAATAAAACTTCTCGTGATATAAAGCAAGTTCACACTCTTTAATATCACCTACTTTGTGACATATTTTGTATAACCTTAATAAATGGTGCTGAAACTGGTGCCGGACAATTCCTGCCTCGTCTTGTGTTCTATATCACATTATATTACATTACATTGAAATGTCAAAGGTCAAATATAAATAAAATATAAAGTATATTACACATGTTCTATATCACTATGTATATTACATTACATTGAAATGTCAAAGGTCAAATATAAATCAAACAAATCGAAGCGCCGTTTTATAAAACATCCTTTAATAACTTTAATTTTTGTGAATTCTGTAAATATTTTATTGCCAAGAAAGGTGTGCAAGGATATGCATTTGAACTTAAAAAACTACTATTCCATTTTACAATATTAAATCAGAATTAAGCTTTTGTTATGTTTCATTATGTTTTTCTTTTACGGTGATTATAATGCCATCTTTGTGGCCCATGATTGGTAAATAAAGTTATTCATTCTTGGTGTATTTTTAGAACAGGTTAAACTAATGTCTGTACTTTCCGCGTTATTGTCGTCATATGTGTATGGGTTTGAGTAGGTAGACGCTTATATAAAAACAATAGCAAATAAAAGCGCGTAGATAATCACGATACGGCCGCTAAAATGGCAGACGAACCCAAAATGAAACATAACGCTGGTTAAATGGACACATGGCAATCTTGAATTTTTGAAAACTCGCGGTGTCCCGTTAGTTTTCCTAAATAACATGTATAAAAAAAATTAATAGTATAAACCAAATTAATTTTGTATATATTACTGACTTTTGATAATACTGCACCAATAATATATTTCAACATTTGGTAAGTTGAAAACACAGCGTTTTTATTTAATGATATTGTAACAACACAACACACACGTGACAAAGTTTGTATAGTTTATTAAGATGTATATCCAAGTGATCGTATAGTTTTTATTAACAAGTAATTGTTGATGTAAGCAAGTTCAGTTCAAATACAAAGTTAATCAGTTACTTAACCCCCCTATACGAATCCTATTTCTGCAGGATGTCGAATCTTAAGTTAAGTATCACTACTATGATGATTATACATTGGTCAACATTTGATTGGTCAATTGAATGACACTACTTAATGAGGAAACAAAAGCATCCGTCTTTTGATAACTAAAGTTCAAATATCATCCGTCCTGGTATACAGGATGGTGTCACTTAACCACTTATGAACATGTATAATTCAATGGCTAGATTCTACCAGTTATAGAAATATAATTTCCTCGTTAGTAAAATACCCATAAACGAGAAATGGTGATGTATAAGTTAAGTCCCCCATGCATGACTCTGTTACAATATACAAGCCGGTTTAAAGTCAAAATGTTCCTTGATAAATAAGTAGAGATGCCAATATTGATGCTTGATAAAAACATCAAGATTGCCGTGCGTCCCTTTAACTTCCTTTTTTTTGCTGACCAATCCACCGAAAAAGGTGTCTTATCAACTAATAATGCATGTCTATCTGACATCACATGGTCTATTCATCAAAATGCATGTCCAAAAAATATGACCCCTATATTTACAAAATGACCCCCAGTTAATTCCATAGCGGGTCAAGGATGACCCCTAAACATTTTGAGTCCTGCAGAAACACTGTATGACTGTATGTAAATATGTTGGAAAGTGTTAGCGTTTAGCTTTGTTTGCTTGTTTGTGTGTTTGTTATTATTGTTTTTCAAATAATTAATATCCTTTTTTTTTTTTTTTTTTTTTCTTTTTTTTTTTTTTGTTTGTCTATGTTTTCAGTTATCTACATCTATGTTATGTCATCAGTTTTTTGTGTGCATGTTTTATGTTTCTTAATTATTATTATTATTATTATTTGTGAGTTTGAGTATTTTGAAATCTAATGTATGAGCAGGCCTGTGGACAGAAGCTGAATGGGAGGTGGCTGCGTATACAAGGGTGTGTGAGGCTGGCTGCTGATATCTTATTCTCTTATTCATTATGTTTAACCAATTTGCCAATAAGTATTGTAAATGTGTAAATAATAGAGGGCCACATGGAAGATTAGTTTTGTAACTAAATGTGTATTACCCTCTGTAAATAAAGTCTATTATTATTATTATTATTATTATTAGGATTGTGTTTTCTTTCCTTTGTGATAAGAAATACCGTTTTTGTCATTAAGAACACACTATGCATGAAAAAAAATCGTTATTGATGGTATTTCGATTGAATGTTTGTGAAATGTTTGGGCCGTAAAAGTGCGGTGTCATAGTCGTTCGGATGGTACATAATTTCGGATTTTTTTTTTTTACATAATCGAATAAGAAAAACTGTCCTTTACAAATACATGTTGGTGGAAAGAAAAAAATATATATACTGTATACAGATATAAAGTATATTTCTATTAATTATTTAAGGTGTAAGGAAGGAGTTCCTGGAATCCTACTTTTAAATGAATTCTAGTCTAGGCTCCTAATTCTTTACTTGGAGAAAGAGGTGACAAAAAGAAAAAATATAGCCAGAGGAGGCTCTGATAGTCTCATAAAACCTGATTAAAAATGTGGCTCCAAGTTTAGCTCCAGTTTCACCAAGTCGGCTCTGATTATTGTCGTTTGGCAAAAGTACTAGTACTCTCCTTTGCATTGGTTATAAATTACTATGTAATATTCTATTCTAACATATTTTGTACGAAATGGTAAATAAGTCCGCTGACCAGGGAGCATAAAGTGGTAGCAAAAAGAAAAATATAGTCCGAGGAGGTTCTGAGCTTGATTAATAAATACGTAACAAATGTGTGCTATAAAAGTGAATAAAGACACATTTCCAATAAGAAAAAAATATTGGACCTTTCCATTTTAAATCAGGGCCTGTCCATTTCAAATCGGGGCCTGTCCATTTTTAGAAGCAACAAGCCCTGGGCCTGTCTCTTAAAATAATTTTCTTTGAGCACTGATTATATACATCAAATCTCTTCTTTCCAACTGACAATTAAAAAAAAAGATGCGGGAAGGGATGACCACCCCCACTTCCACAGCCCATCCCGCTTCCACCGCAAAAATGTCACCATTCTTTATAAAAAGTCCTGGGGAAAGCTCTGTTAGTTATCTTAGCTTCCAATTCCTAAATGTTTCGAAATGTTCTAACATTATTTTTACTATAGAACAATACTCGTAACTCTAAAAATTCTATCTGTAACCTCAGTTTGTTTTAGTTAGTAAAAAGGGTTGTAGTTAAGTATCTCCAAATGATTTGTTTTGTGGACCACGTTAACTTGAAATTTCACGTAATGAGTTTGTGCCATAAAGAAAATATTTGGCTCCAATGTTTTCAATTTGGCTCTAATTTTTTTTATTTTGCGAAAGTAGTTGCGCAAAGAAAAAAATAGCCAGTGCAAGCCCTGCATACGTCATTTCCTGAATCGTCTGAAATCACAAGGTGTGCGAAAACAGATGGTCCGAAATCACAAGGTGTGCGAAAACAGATGGTTCGACGATATAAGTGTTTAAATTATCATGTATTTTTTTACCGACGCCTGACGAGAAAATAATGGGTAGTGCTTGACCAGTGTCAGAATAATGTGACTGATGGGTATCATGTCTACTACGGCATGGTATTCCAGTGCCTATAATCGTCAGGTAGTACGCCTGTCGTAGGCGGACGACTATAATCCTTAGAAACACACACACACACAAATTGAATTGTGTTGGGGATGGGATGTCACGATTCATAAGACACGTACAGGTAGACTTGCACTAGACATGAGCATCATGGCTCTTATGGTGGTATGTACCTACCATGGTATAGGTACACAACATAAGAGCTACGATTCTCGCAGCTAAACTTGCACATACCGGTCAGGCGCGTAGAGTGCCATACTCATTTACTCACGTGAGTAAACTTTTCAAACGAAGGCTCAAAAAATAAAAACTCGAAAAACGCAATAAAAAGGTGAGCCTAAGTGGGAGTACATGCTAACCCTAAAATGCACCAGAAGTCACGTACGAGCGTTTCTTTTCTAAAAATTTCCCGGGGGAGGACGCCCGACCCCCACCAGTAGGAGGGAGACAACCCCTCCCGCACCTACCCCCTTGCGTAATTGAGATTTTGGTCATGCTACGCCCCTGCCGGTGCATACATACCGCACAATCAAACATGAACTGTGCTCGCCTTATAGGTCTAACCTATTTCATATTAAAGTGGAAATAAGTGGAATTTTTTATGAAAGAAAACACCGCATAAATAAGGTAATTGACCTCTAACGGCCTTTAGTATTTATTGGAAAAACAAATGGAAGTGAAGCGCGGTTATCGGAAGTGTTTGTCTGCAATGTGAATGTGTGAGTTTTTACCATTTGTTATACCGAGCAGAGCTCGGCCGGCACAGTCGGCCGACGATGATCGGCTAATGGTAACACATGTGCAAATGTTGAAATCGTACCTGGCTGGGCAAAAAAAATGTGTCGCACCGGAAGCGCCGCCATTGATGAAATTGTGTTCGGCAATTTCGGATTTTTTCCTCAAATCATCAGGGGATCAGTCTGTTTCACTTGGACGAGTATCTCTTTTCGTAATTTGGCTAATCCCGTCAAGTAGTTACGAATGAAGCGATATTCATTTATAGAATGCTTATCATTAGAAGTTGTTTTATTTTTTGTTATTGGTTGTCAAAATTAAACTAATTCAAAAATTCAAAATATTTAAATTTCAAAAATTTCAAAATTCAAAAATTCAAAAATTTCAAAATTCAAAATTTTTACAATTTCAAAATTACAAAATTTCAAAAATTCAAAAAATGTAAAATTCCAAATTTCATAAATTTCAAAATGCAAAAATTAAAAAAAAATCAAAATTTTCAAATTTTCAAAATTCGGTCGATATGTGTTGTATTTATCGACCTGAGAAAAGTGATATCGACCGAGGCGATATTAGGTCGATAAATAGAGTTTAATAAGTTTAACCAGTGTTTTTGAGATACGGGAAATATCTCCCGAGGTAGAGAAATGGCCCCGATATAAGAAAGAGTGCGAGGGAGATATTTTCAGTATCTCAAAAACACTGGTTATTAAACTATACTCGGTAAAAAAAAGTTTTGGACTAGGGTATATAAAGTCATATAAAAATAAAACTAGTGGACAAAATTTAAGTATCTTTTTTTAGTAACCAAGGTCTACCCTACCCGGTTAATTTGGTACCAGAAACATTAAAGATTTCATTTTAAAAAAATATCGCGAACACACAAAGTGTCTGAAAAAATGTTGCAAAGTCCATACAAAGTAACAGTTACGGACACATTCGAGTAACGAATAAAAAGATTATTATTTTTTCGCAAACTTTCATTGTAAACGATAATTAGGCCTATTGTTGATTGTTGATCTATTGTGAATTATCAACGGAGATAATAAGGGTTATGGTCGAATGTCATGGTTCAGCAATCATTGTACAGGTTCGAACACTGCCATGGTCCAAAACTTCTTTTACAGATATATATATTACATAATTTAAAATGATTTTATTAATATTTCTAATGATTAATGCCTTTTTACACCAGAACGCCAAGATGACGTTACGTCATACAAACAAAACAAGTGGAACCGGAACTCTTCGTTAATTTCCGTAATCGTTATTTCCTAGTGGCGGAATCTGACGATGACGTCCGTAAAACAATCGGAACGTCATTTGGCATTCCCGCCACTGACGCAAAAGGCCGAACAATGTTCCGTACTGGGAAATATCTCCCACTGGGCAAACAAGTAGATATAGCTTTTCTATTCCCAGTATTTCCTATACGAATCACAGACAAATATGTAATATATACACTTGTCATACTGCAAAGAAATTTCTCAGGATTTCATTGGTCAATGCGCCGTAGACATGAGCCCATGTCTACGTCTCGAGACGTGAACATAGGACGAATTCCCCGTAGGTACAATACACAAAAACAAAATGGCGACGTTAACGTTGCCGATTCGTTTTGGAAACCGCCGATTGTTTCCTACCTATCGTTTTCTGCGCTTTCCACTGTGTGTAAAAGTCTAAAATAATCGTATGTGTAATTGTTTTGGCAATTTTACAGATAATAAAACGTCAACATAGTGACAAAATACGTTTATTTTATTAAAAAATCCGCCAAAATCGACGTTAGAGCGATGACGTCACGAAAGTAAACAACGTCTAGTTAGAGTTACGTTGCGGGGAAATTGGCGCAATAAAAATGAAATCGTGTTTTTGGCTGGGTTTTTTCTTAAATAAATGGTTACAACTTTGAAGTATGACAAATTCGTTATTAGGATTCTTGACAGGGAACATGGGCTCACATTCCCTGCCTGGAAATATATATTCCCCCTCGCCTAACGGCTCGGGTGAATATAATTTCCAGGCAGGGAATGTGAGCCCATGTCAAGAATCCTAATAACTAATAATATCGACCTCACTAAAAGGCAATAATTTTATAATATTGCTGATAACAGGGTTGGCATGGAGGAGTTAGTCCAAATTTACCACAGTCCTGACATGACCAAACTTTAATACGAGAGGGAAATGATAAATGGTCAAGGGTGGGCCACATCTTGTGAGATTGAAACTGTGTCTACCATTTTAGGCTACAACATCAATGTAACATGAGTTTGGTGCAGAGCAATATCACATGTATTTTTTTTCAACCAATGAAGGAGAATTGTCATGTACAACCATTGACTTACTTTTGAACAATAAACAGTTTCAAGTTCTAATGACGCTGATAGTAAAAAGTAAAAGTAAAAAGCGAATATCACCCACCGAAAACACGCATGGCAACAAGAGCAAACATAATTCAGAAAATTATATTAGTACACAATATTCTGAACCAAATAAGGACTCAAATTCCAAGTCTAATATAACCAATGACACCCAATCTTTATGTAGGAAACTAGGAATCAAAACCTCTTGAAAACGAAACACAGTCAGAATCAAAGAAAAGGGAAATGAGAAATAACGGGAAAAAAGGTATATTATCAAAACATATCAAATAAATGACATACCAGAAGCTGCACCATTACAGAAAGATGAAAAATTCAACCTTGCTATGGGTGCTATACTTGCCTTTGAAATAGAACAGATGTCGTACGTTTTATCTAAATGCGAAATTTGTCTAGAAAGAAGAACTGAATTGAAAATGTTCAATGACAATTTTTGTAGTAGCTGCCAAAAAGATATGTCTGATACAAAATAATCCTCTCTGGAAAACAATATAAACCCAGGAAAGGTGCCTCTTGAGTTGAAAGAGTAAAAATAAGATAATTTTCAAAATTTGGTTTTAAAAAAAATCACACCGTAAATACCTTAACTTTTACAATAAACTTGGTTGAACATCTATGATAAAGACGAAGCGTCTCCGTGGTCGCATGGTTAAAGACGTTGCATTCTAAACCTTCACCTCTCATCGCTGCGGGTTTGAATTACACTGGGAGCTCGATTTGTAAGTCAGGAAGTGTCGATTCTTACGGATGACGGGAGGTTTACAGTACTGGTTCTACCCAGGATGACTCCAACACAAAAAAAATCGACCGTCATACTAGTATATAACCTTACATGTGTTGAAAATGACGTATGATAAAGATCGAGTTTGAGTTTACCACCTACCACAATTTAGAGGTGTGTCAAATGCCTAGGCCATTGCTTGGTCAGCTGACTTTGATGATCGAAATTATGAATAGTCAATTAATTTACTCATATGTTGATTGACAAGAAACATAAGATAGGTTAGTATTTTATCACAACAATATAGAATAATTATTAAGACTAAATAAGAGTAAAATATTTGGTTTACAAGTTAAATTTTACATGCGATCCGATATATCATGTGGGTATTGATTTTAAGAGCTCTGCTCGGTCTTAGGCAGTGCCTAAAGTTCATATTATGTCGTTATCGTTCGAGGTGCGTTTCAAACTATATTTACTTACTTTCTAATGTCTTAACGTCTTCATGGTCCATTTCATGTACTCCTTAAACATACAACTTTAGACTATCGGAAGAAAAATCTGGTTTTTGTAGTCATTTCACAAAAACTAATGTTTTGTTTTTCCCGCAGAATGACTGCGCATGCGTAAGATAAAACGTATTTCCATAATTGAAGATTTGATGGAACAAGTTTAAATGGCGGGGGCCCCGTCACTTTCAGAAATGACGTTGAAATGTTGGGAGCTGTATGCTGTAGGGGCTATCCGGGTAATTACGGACGATTTTTACACACTGTCACGGGATTGGCTACCTTTGACTCATTTGTGCAGCTTCGGAACTCTTCCCTATTTTTAAATGTTAAGAATCATCTCCAGTCTCTAAATATATGGCAAACATACATTTACATAGGGCCTATGTGCAATCATTCTGGAATTTGTCTTCAAAACAGGATATGGACCACTCAACTCGCCATTCATACTCATAATAAACCACATATAAATTATACCATAATATTATGATAAAAGCTGCTATACCAATCTCCACGCAGATTGATTGAGCTATTCTTTTTAATTGACATCAAAGATGTGGCCAAGTTCGGAAAAGATCGGATGAAAAATAAAGGTCGTACCGTCTTAACGAGGCAAAATATAGCACATTTAAGCAAATAGATGTACATAAATCTGGTTTTACAGGTCATACTTACCTACTAGTTTCTCATGTATTATACCTGCACCTGTATATATATAAGTAATAAGTACAGATAGCAAGGACTTGGAACTCACAACTTATCGTTCCTTTCACTCACATATAAAATGACGAAAGAGTGTACTCTGGGTAGAGATTGCTACTATACATCGTTTGAACTAAGAAAACGACTGAATGATGTTTAATCCGTTATTTAATTAGTAATGTAATCGGACCGGAAAAAACACACATACAAATTTAGGCACTCAGTGGGTTTGAACTCAGACCTCTTGCATGTGAAGCGATATCGCCATAAATACTAGCTCTGCGGCGAGACAGTAGTAACGCGCTTATAAACCTAGCTATTTACATACATCCCAACTGAGTCCTATTACATACAGGTCTCCATCCTTTAATTTTGTGAGATGTGTCACCCACAAACATCACACAACTCATTTAAACAACAACATATACGTTATGATCTAGGCATCTGGGCATTCTCCACCAATGTAATCGGACCGAAAAAACTACACATACATATTTAGGCACTCAGCGGGTTTGAACTCGGACCCCTTGCATGTGAAGCAGACGCTCTACCGATATCGCCATAAAAGCTAGCTCTGCGAGACATATATGTGCAAAAACTACTCACACATGTACTGCTATCTAACCATACTGAAATCAATAATTGTATTATTTGTAAACATGTTCATGGACAATGTTTGGCTTAAACAATAACATATTTTCTATATTCAACATTCGACAATATCAAATATTTTAACAATATCAAATATTTTAATAACATAACTAACTTGTTTGTGTAAAAAAAAATCATATCGCTCTAGTGGATCGCTCTATTGGGCTATATGGAGTCTGTGGTGGGGAACACGACATCGATATGCACAACTAGGCTTGGTACTGATCATTCCTGCCAAGTTTCTCACTGAAATCCAGCCAGGGGTCCAGGAGAACTAGTCCGGACAATGTTTGTGTACTAAAATGTTTAAAATGCCATAACTCCGCCGAAATCATTCAACCGTAAACACGGCGATGATATGTACAACTAGACCTGGTGCTGATCATCCCTAGAATGTTTCGCTGAAATCCGGCCATGAGTTCAGAAGAGACTATCTCGACAAAGTTTGTATATTAAAATCTTTAAAGGGCCATAACTCTGCCAAAAATCATTGAATCACACGGCGACGGTATGCACAACTATGCTAATACTGATCAACTCTGCCAAGTTTCGCTGAAATCGCGCCAGGGGTTCAGGAGAACTAGTCCAGACAAAGTTTGTGTATTAAAACATATAAAGGGTTATAACTCCGCCAAAAATCTTACAGCCGGGACACGGTGATGATATGCCCAACTAGGTTTAGTACTGATCACCCCTGCAAAGTTTCGATGAAATTCGGCCAGGGGTTCAGGAGAACTTGTCCGGATAAATTTGTTTACTAAAATCTTTAAAGGGCCTTAACTCTGCCAAAATCATTCAACCAGAACACGGTGATAATATGCAAAACTAGGCTTGATACTGATCAGCCCTGCAAACTTTCGCTGAAATCCGGCCAAATGAAGGCCCTATCGTCTAAACGAGGCGAAAAACAGCATTTTAAACTAAATCAAAGGCCATAACTCTGGTATTAGATCTAATCCAATTTGGCTGGCTGTCGAACTTGTCGAAGCGTTCATTGATATTAGCAACCTGGTAAAGTTTGGCAAAGATCGGATGAAAAATGAAAGCCGTAGCATCTTAACGAGGACAAATACAGCATTTTCAGTAAAACAATGGCCATAACTCCGGTGTTACTGATCCGATCTGGTTGGTTTTCAAATTTTGTCTGAGTTTCATTGATATTAACAATCTAGCTGTGCAAGTTTGGTAACGATCAAATAACGTAACGATCAAATAACAAATGAAGGTGCTTAAGTGTTCACAAGGCAGATAAAGGGCCGATGTTAATGATCCGATCTGGCTGGCTTTCGAACTTATCCAAACTTTTATTTGATGTTAACAATCTTTGCAAATTGGGGCGATATAAGGCTTTGTATATTTAAATGAATGAATGAATGGTGTTTTACGGCACGTCGACACATAAATAGGTCATACTGTGCGCAAAAACTGATGAAAGATGAAGAAATGAAGTAGTAATTAAAAAATAATGTAAATATATAAAGATAAAACTATTTACAAATAAGGGATGATATTGGTATATTTAAAAATAGTGATATTTTGTATATTGACTTAAGTGGTTCGGAGTATATTTTGATCTTTGTACTCTCCTATACATGGGGAAAAAAAAGATTACTACTACTGCTTCAAAAAGTTGTGTATGCTTTTGCTTATGCATAAAGTTGCGATAAAACTTAATATTTGACATTTTAACAGTTGGGGAAACTAATTGGTGGTTTCATACCTTTATGAATAACGTGGCCTCACTTTAAATTGATTTAGCGCTTATCCAACTTTTCAAAACATCAGTTGCCTCAGATACTCAAATACCTGCACCAATTAGGCCTGTTTACTACCTCTGCTCTTCATGATTAAGAGCGTGACCTATATAGAAACTATCGATACACTTGAAGATAAATCTACACCCATAAGAAATCGCGTTCGGTCGCTACGCCCCCTAAATGATTAGGATTTCTCTTCATAGCCTCTATCCTATACATACAACCGGAAGTTATTGTCTATGACACAATAACGTCACCTGCTGCGTTGACAACAACGCTACGTTGACGACAACGCCCGTTGTTCTTGGTAACGTAAATGAAGTCAACTCACACAAACCGAGTGCCCAGTAAGTTTTTAGTTTGTGTACATAAGTTCAATTGAGTAAGTATTTCAATCATTGTTTGCGTTTTTATGTATTAATGTAAAATGTCTTAACATATGTTTAAATCAATATTACTAATTGGGAAGGGCCGTAATTGGGAAGGGCCGTAACTAATGTTGTTAGCACTATTGGCCCAACCATGGCAATAACATATGTTTAAATCAAGTTACTTCACGAGGGTAGAATATTTGTTGTTTTGGAGGGAACAACAGATTTTATTTCATTGAGAAGTGAGCAAACTTTAAATAATTAATATAAAAGTTTGATCACTTCGAGATGAAATAAATCTGTTATTCATGATAAAACAGCAAATTACAACAACTTTCATTATAAGGCATACTATAAAAAGAACATTATGTTCTTTTTATATTATGCCTTGTGTTCTTTTTACATTATGTTCTTTTTATATTATGCCTTGTGTTCTTTTTACATTATGTTCTTTTTATATTATGCCTTGTGTTCTTTTTACATTATGTTCTTTTTATATTATGCCTTGTGTTCTTTTTATATTATGCCTTGTAGTGAAAGTTACAAAAATAGGTATTTTGGCGACATCATTGGCTTGGTATTTTTTTTTACTTTATCGTGAAGTTAGAATACTTGACCGGCGAAAAGAAGTTGTTTTCAAAACAATTTGAACCTGCAGACTGTGGAGCTACTCTACTGTACTGTACTTTAAAGTACTTTAAATACCACAATTCCTAAAATACATGACCGATTTTCAAAAACTATAGCTCATTGTCTTAGTAAGAAAATTTCGAAGTAAATATATATTTTAACTGTTATTTTCTAAAACAATTTTTTTTGTTGATTGATAAAAAGTAGTTTAGACAGTGCAAGTCTGGTAAGTAAAACAAAATATTGCACACTATAATAACTTTTATTTCTGTGCTAAAATGCAGTTAACCACGTGAATTATTGTGCAGTGGATAAATGTCGAGCGAGGCCTTGAAACAGGATTCACAGTATCCGTCCTCCTGTTTGTTATGGGTATAAACCTCATCTTAAAAGCTGCGGAAAGTGAAACAAGAGGATCAAATACAGGTTTGGAAATCAGTTTGGAAATCAGTTTACCACCAAACAGGGGACTTTATTGATGATATTACTGTGACAACAGAATCGCACATACACGCAAGATGGATACCGTCAATGTTTGATGAGTCACATGGGCGGGTATGAAATTCAAGACCAAAAGGTTGAGGAGTCTTGTAATCAGAAAGGGTCGTCGGACCCAGCAGTGCAACCTGAAAATACAGGGAGAAGAAATCCCTAACACTAGTGATCATCCAATTTAACGCCTTATGAGATGGTATGACGCTTGTCTGAAAGATCGTGATACAGTCTGAAAGATCGTGATACAATCATGCGGATGAAGAATCAGGCAGTGGATGGTCTCCAAAAGATGGACTAGACAAGACTACCTGGAAAGTTCAAGGTTTGGATATATAAGAACTGCCCTTTGACGGTACTCATGTGGCCACTGATGCTCTATGAGATAAGTACCTACAACCAAAGTCAGTCATCACGTTTCTTAGGCGATGGCTATGGCTCCAAGCTTCACGGGTTTGGGCCTCAACAAATCTTCTGGCAAGCTGCAACTACCAATATCATCACTAGTGGAGGAATTCAAGGTGGAATTAATGAGGACATTAGGTAGGCAGGAATTGGTTATTGAGCTCCAAACCGGTAGGCAGACTGAAGCAAACCTATGTTATTGGATCAACAACAAACGGTAAGCAATGGCTGGAAATGCAGAGCCAACAAGAAAATCCATGATCCAGGCAGATATTCCAAAGGGATTGGAGAGCAGAAATGTCGTAGAGGGTTCAGATTGGTATTTAGAGAGCATCGACCAGGTGAAATGTGTCTGAATGAGTCTCGCATGGTCCGAGTTGTGGCACATGTAACCAGTCCGCATAATATTGAGTGCCCACGCCCGTTAATCATCATCGTTGGAAACCGACTGATAACGCAACATGTACTCTTTGTGGAAAATGAGGGACCCTGGATCACATACTAGGTCGATACATGACAAGGTGCTGACCCAGTGATTAGAACAACGGCATGGAAGGATAAATGAGAAAGTTGCGACCAGTTCAGCGGAAGAAGCAAAGTTTTATAACATTTGTACAAGAAGGTTATTCAGCAAAGACCATCAACGAGCCATGTGGATTTCTGCACAGGGCCAAATCGAGGGAAATAAGAGTGGACCAGAAGAAGAAGTAGAAGAAGAAAAAGAAGCTGG
Source organism: Cyrtodaria siliqua (assembly GCA_037043455.1). Lineage (NCBI taxonomy): Eukaryota > Metazoa > Mollusca > Bivalvia > Adapedonta > Hiatellidae > Cyrtodaria > Cyrtodaria siliqua. The sequence goes on along the minus strand of JAWPHD010001534.1, from coordinate 169,191 downwards.
TTTTCCCAGGGGCCAACAAGTGTGAAGAGGCGTATGAGAGAAAGGCTTATAAGTATGCACTTGTAGAAGACTCTCGAGAACAAGATGAACACAATGGACATGAATTGATTACCTGATGATCTTCGCAAAGATAAAAATTTGTCAAACAAGCTTATAATGCCATGACAGAATTAGATGACGCAGTCGATGGCGCGCCATCGCAAATTCCCGCGTCCGCCTAAAAGTGTTGATTCAGGCTCAGTAAGTGTATATATGGTTATAGGGCGGGAATCTCAACGGTTTCCACGTTGTGTCCCCATTGATGGGGATGGACCCGGGACAAATGCTGGTTGGATGGTTGCATCAGTCTGTTCATGCCCAGTACGTGTATATATGGTTATAGGGTGGGGATCTCAAATGATTCCAAGTTATGGCCCAGGGACTATGTCCCCAGGGTTGGGGATAAACCCCAGAACCGTTCATGCCCTGTTAGTGTATTATGCTTATAGAGGGGAACTCAACGGTTTCGAGATTACGACACAGGGGCTATGCCCCAATTGGTTGGAATAGACTCCGAGGCCAATGCTGGTTGGATGGTTGTAGCCGTCTGTCCATGCTCAGTAAGAGTATAACTGTGGTTTCAGAAAAGAACATGTTTAAATGTTTTCCATATATAAGTCACGTAAAAAACGTAAAATGAATGTAAAACATGTGACCCTTTGGGTGGGCCAAATCTGACGCATGGACTCGAATAATCTTGATGGAGAACCATAAGCTTAAAGTAAATGCAAATTATTAGACCTCTAGGTTATGTTTCAGAGAAGCAGATTATTTAAAGATTTTTCTTAATAACTTTATGTTAAACTGTGACACCGGAGCGGGGCCAGATTTGACACCATGGTCACCATTTGAACAAACTTGATAGAGGACCATACGTTTATGCTGCATGCAATATATGAGAGCTCCATGATTGGTTGTTTAAGAGAAGCAGAATATTTAAAGATTTTCCTTTATAACTATGTGAAACTTTGACCCCGAGGCAGGGCCAAATTTGACACCGGTGTGACCACTTGAACACACTTGGTAGAGGTCCATAGGCTTATGCTACATGCAAAATAAATATTATACCTGTAGCTCTTGCAGTTTCAGAGAAGATATTTTAAAGATTTTCCTCTACAACCCTATATAATACTGTGCAGTACTGTGTACCAGATTTGACCCAAGGATCGCCATTTGAACAAACTTGATAGAGCACTATAAGCTGATGCTACATTTAGTGCATGTAGTACTAATATAATAGCGCTATGTGCCTTGTGGTTTCTGAGAAGAATTAAGATGTTTCCAGCTTTTCCTTATACAATTCTATGCAACAATGAGAAAATGGTCCTATAGAAATCACAGCATCCAAGGGCAATGGCACCGTAGATACAGAAAACCCACATGCAAGATCTCTATATACAAACCTTGGACTCCCTGGGTGCAGCCATTTTTGACGATGATTAATAAAGAAAAACTGTCGAAATCTGTTCAGTGTTCTTGAGAAGAAAATTTGTTTAAGGTTTCGACCTTTTATGGCAACGGTGGCCATCTCGGATGTGGCGTGAATCTAATTCTAACACATTTCAAGAAAAAGAAACATTGACATAAGGAGCATGGTCAAGCGGTTTCTGAGAAGGAAAGCAAATTAACGACGGACGGATGGACGGGCCACGGACGAAGAGACGAAAATATTGGACCACGTGGTTGTTTCCGGTTATCATTAGGAATTACAAGAGAGAGCCATTCAGGTGGGTGGGGTGGGGTAGCAATGCTGCTGAGAACGCTCCGAACTATTTATGGCTCCGAAGAGAAACAAAGAGCTGGGAACCAAACTCCAGCAGGCAGTATAATTTATCACCACTGCCGCCCCACCATACTAGAGTGCCTCGGGTTATAGAAGGGGAGAAACACTCGATAATGTACGGATTCCTGATTGAGGAGGTTGGTGTAGTGCAGTACACAGACTATATATTTTACAAATAGTAGTACTATATTTAACTGAGCTAGCTATATTACGTACATATGACTACTGTCTTCACCAACTATTACGTATCTTTGATTACTATTTTCACCAAGTACGCCACCTATATCACTTACATATAATAATTAAGCTAACATATTGCAAAATTGGCTCTGCATAATCTTTCTTTCTTTTTGTTTTACAGAAAACAATGAGAAAAGGCAATCATCCTTGGCCGAGTGAGCGGAGTGATATTTCACACGAAAACACCAACTATAACGGTCGTCAACGGAATAATTTAGTAAACAATGGGTAGGTGTAGTTCGATAGATGTACAGGTGAAGTATCTCGTATTTGATGGAAAGTGTATGTTTTTGATAAATTTGCAATAAACGTCTAACAGTTTCATCTTTAAGTACTTATGACTTTTCTGCACTATAAACATATTGAGCACACAACCTTATTAAAGACTACTATTTATGGACACATTGTTGGTACCCCAATGGTCACTTACTGTGCACCCATTGTCGCAGATTTGTTTTCGTATCGCTATGAACTAGACATCAAAACACGACAAAGGTTGACAACCCTTTATTTTCTTCTATGGTTAATAATTGAAAACTAGAAATAATAAGCAACGTTTATGACAAGAGAGGTGATTTTAATTTCGATATAGTTAATTATCCCTAATCAGATGAGGATGTTCCCGGAGCAACATGTTTCTTATTTGTTTTTCTAAAGCTTGTAGTCGAGTCGAGGACTTAAATATTTATGACCTTTTTATAACTAAATTGCTACTCCATCAGGGCTACTGTTATCATAAACTTCGAAAACATTTGCAAAAATGTATTCTCGTATTCCTGATTTGCTTTTAACATATCAAAGTAATTTAAGAACTCTTCTACGACAAGGACTATCTCAACATGACATCTTTGGTGATGTGATTTACAAATCTTTTAAGATCCTTGGTCATGATTATTTTCAGACAATATTAAACGTGTTAAAAAGTGTATCAAAAGAGGTTATGACCCTATCTTTTTCCAACGCACTGCTTGTTTAGTGGTTGGCCCATTTACAGATCTATGCTTAACTAGTTGACTGTGCGATGACCGGACAGATTGTGGACCGACCCTATATGACGTCTTCCTAAATCCTGAAAGGACAGTGTTTTATATTTGTCTCCAATCTTTTATTGTCGTACCCGTAATTGTGTATTCTCTTGTTACTCTGGTTTCTGCCAAGTCGATGAATACTTGCTTTGTGGCGTTCAATGTCACGTTACACATATTGGGATGACAATAGGATAACAGTAAGGTTTGGTGCACCCCAGAATCTGGTTTAAACCCCCAGGCCTATTTTGCAACTGACCGTTCCAAGGAAAGTTCCATTGTCAATTATTTTGTGTTTGTGATGTCATATACACTGCCTTAATTTGTGCTTATCCTTTTTTATTGTTCGATGCGTGTTTTTGGTTGAGTGTGGTCCTTGAATGCTATATTTCCTGTTCGACTTGTATATCTACTTCGATAGTTGTACAAGAGAAGTATATATATCTCGTAAATGATAGTAAATCAACTTCAAAAAACCTTTGCACGATGTTATTATCGTTAATAAAATATAAAAGTAGATTAAGAACTCTTCTACGACAAGTTAACCACAATCTGACTTCTATGGTGACGTGAATTACAAACTTCGTTAGATCCTCGGTCATAATCGCTTTTATACTATCTTTATTTTAACTTGCTAGAAAGTTTATCAAAATAGGTGATGAGTTTTATCATTTTGCAACGCACTGCATGCTTAGAGATTGACCTATCTGCAGTTCATTATTCAAAAATATTTAAATCAAAACCATATTGTTAAATCGTGCGGCGATTTAATATTTGCAGCGATTTAACATGGACATCCACATTCGGTAAATATGATTCCTATCAAGTGATTTGATGCGGATTTTAATTAAATCGTTACACATTTAGTATATCGAACGACTGTCAATTTATTTAACTGTGATCAAGTCCATGTTAAATAGTGAAAAAAGCAAGTATTGGATATTTGTAAAGAAGCTACTCCAGCAGGGCTACCGTTACCATAAACTTCCAAAACTTTATTATCGTAAACCTGATCTGCAATTAAAATATAAAACTAGTTTTAGAACTCTTCTACTATCATAACCTGACTTCTATGGTGATGTAATTTACAAACTTCGTACGATCCTTGATCATAATCACTGTCATACAGTCTTTATTAAACTTGCTAAAAAGTTTATCAAAAGAGGTAATGATTCTATCATTTTGCAACGCACTGTTTGTTTAGTGGTTGACCCATTTACAGTTCCTCTTGTATTGTACGATGACCGGACAGATTGTGGACCCTATGACGACGTCTACCTTAATCCTCAAAGGACGGTAGAGTTTGATGTTTGTCTTAAATCGTGTCTTGTCGTACCCTTAACGGTTTGTTTTCTTGTTGCTCTGGCTTCTACCAAGTCATTGAGAATTTGCTTTGTGGTTCTCCAGGCTTTTGATTTTTTTTATATTCATATATACATGAGCATTTATATATTGCCTAACATTATACCTCATTTTCATATTTCCTTCTTTGCGCAATGTAACGTCATCCGGTCACTATTCTGCGCCGTTGACCGGCCCCGGTCCTAGACTGCCACACAGCCGGGTTTGAGTGAAACGGGACATGCGCAGTGAGGCAGTGTAGCTACCCCGATCCGAGAGCTATAATTTCGGACGTGCGAAAAAATTGACGTCAAATTTAAAACATAAAACTTTTTTTTTTCATTTGCCGGTCTTTTCGGTAAAATAGAACAAATAATGTATGGTTCTTCGATACATATGCAAGTTTATGGACTGTTCTGTCAGAGCTAGATTGTTATATGGACCTACGACACTATGTTAAGAGTGAGGTTTGGTGCACCCTAGAACCTGGGGGGGGGGGGGGGGGGGTTCTACCCCTCTGCCTTTCAAATGGTGAACTGGGATCAAATTTGTTTTTGTTTTTAATATACAAGTATGTTGTGATGTTTCTGTATTTAAACCTAAATAACAATATTAATTTAAAATTATTTTTTAAATTACCTCCCTTTATTGAATGAATATAAAGATTAAATTTGATTCCAATTTAAAAAAATACATTTCTGATTTATTTTCACTCTTTAAACTCAAACTATTGAATAATTTTGACATATGGGATGCATTATTTTGATGAAGAATATGCAAATTAAGCAACCCATGTGAAAGCTAAAGGTAAAATACCTACATATATAATATATATGTATAAGGATAACTGCCAATGATACACTATGTATATGTGAAAACTCGCTAAAAATTGCTTGGCTTCCATAACTCAAAAACAGCTTGCACTCAAAACTTGGCAGTAATGTTTGTGTCATGGTTGTTGAAGGGGGGCATATACGTTTTACAAACATCTCTTGTTATTGTTTGTCTCTCTGCGTGTTCTTGGTTAACTGAGGTCCTTGAATGCTGCATTTCCTGTTCCACTTTTATATCTACTTTTATATCTACCTTTTTTTGGAGCTAATTTGTTTAATCTAACATTCTCATTGACAGGTTCAAAAAACATAGTGGAACACACAAACATAGCGATGTTAACCTACAAGAAAGCGCGAATAATGTTGACAGAACAAATTTTCCAACGTTCGCTGGAAAGCCTCCCTCTGCAAGATCTCGCATTCCAGTAAGAAGAAATGGTTCTGCCGAACAAAGTGAGTCAGATAGGCTCAAAGCTACCGCTCAAAAGAGACACCTCGATATTATCAAAATAAATAAGCACCTGCTTGTTGGTATGAAGGACTCTCTCCTAGAGCTTATCAAATTATCAGAAGGACTAAGGAAACATGTGGCAAACGTTACAGAGATGCACGACGCCGCTTATAGACTATTGACCAATCTGGATCAAGCGTTTATAACGAGTAATGAGACCAAGAAATGTGTAAGCGTTACCCAGGGTATGAAAAGCGACAAGAACAGGGTTCAGGACGCTCTTCCAAGACATTATTTTCCGGTTTATAAACGGGTGCTTCCAAAGATCAAATCTGCTAACGGAAGCACTAACGGAAGCACAGCATATAGTTTGCCATCAATATTCAAGACGAATGCGTTGTTCGTCAAGAACGATGAAAGCGAAATATTCGACAGAGTAAATACGGGCAACATAAAAAAGATTGCGATGAAGAAGACTCGTGAAAAGTCAATAAGAGTCGTAAATTTGCCATCGTGTCACAATAAGATGTTTGAGGTGCATTCTTCAACGGAATTTAAAGAGGAGCAAAATAAGTCTGGCAAGAAAGTACTGAAGGCGGAACGGAAGCAAGCATTGCAGAAAAGACTACGACAGTTGGAGGCATTCCAAGACGCTTATATCCTTCAGCAAAACAAATCAACATCAAAAACAGATAGGCAATTGAAATCAGAAATGGACGATTCAAAAGAATGTTTCAATAAAGCGATTGTCAATAACAAAAGTAAGCAGTCGGCGAAGAAAGAACAGGAATAACATAGTAAAATGTAAAAACGAAAAGTGTGTATCTTTTAAAATTTATTAAATATATGATAATTATACAGATTGTTCAACTGATTTGTTTTAAAAACAATATATCTTTTGGTATTATTTTTATTTGTCAAGGTATCCATATACATGTACAACATTCAGAAACAACACAATCATGCCAAACGATATACTGAACTGTGCATTCGATCAAATAAGTTTTTTTCCCAATCTGTAACATTAGTATATGTACACATATGTTGATTAAAAATTTAAAACGTATAATGCATACAGTTAGCAAGCCTAGAAAACGAAGTTAGTATATTTAATGCCATGGTTTTATAACATTTACACATACTATAATGTTTACAAATACTGTCATACAGAGTATGACATAAATTTATCTTTGTCGTTTAATGTGACAGTAATATGTTACTGCCCAACTGTGTTAACTGAAACAATGTAAACATATTGTATTGCCAATATTGTAAATACAGTGTAATATCAACATATAAACGATAGAAATATTATGACAAACATTATCTAAAACCCTTCCCGGAAATAATTTGTGTACCTATTTGTGTTAGTGTGAACAGTATACAGTTAAAGTATCCAGTTTAAATGTAAAAACGCAAAACTGAAGGAAAAACCATAACACTGCGAATATAAAGAGAAAACGACCATGATGTAATGACATTACACAAACTATAGTCATACTATTCACAGAATAGACTACTCATTCCGCCACCGCATAAAAACAACAATATTAAACAGTGGGAAAGGTGGGAAAAGGTGGGGAAGGATAATTGTACACAACAATTTTACTAAATTAAAATATCAATTTAAAAATAAAAAGGATGAATAATCAGTAGCGTTATACTTCCCTAATAAAAAGAATGGTGTCTATAAAATGTTAACATATTTTAATTGTAAACAAAATAAACTTATCTTCGGTCCTCTATTTTACTGACAGCTTGACTTCAAATCCTTCTTTTTCATTTATTTTGTATTTCCACTTTCAAAATTAAAGGTTATGTTGCATTATTAAAGATCACATTTTCTTTAAAAAGGCTCTATTTTTTTTTTACAAAAATACTAGAAATGGGTCCCTTAGAAGCAACACACAAGAAAGAAAAGTAGCAGACTCAGTTTTATCGAGTCTCTTCATGCGAGGTAATATTAGGTGCAACACCTCTCACGCATCCTAGCACCCGTAATTTTATAGTCTCTTCATGCGAGGTAATATAATGGGCAACACCTCTCACTAATCCTAGCACCCGCAGTTGTAAAGTCTCTTCATTCGAGGTAATATAATGGGCAACACCTCTCACGCTCCCTAGCACCCGCAGTTTTATAGTCTCTTCATGCGAGGTAATATAATGGGCAACACCTCTCACGCACCCTAGCACCCGCAGTTGTATAGTCTCTTCATGCGAGGTAATATAATGGGCAACACCTCTCACGCTCCCTAGCACCCGCAGTTTTATAGTCTCTTCATGCGAGGTAATATAATCGGCAACACCTCACGCACCCGTTTAAGTGGCATTCTACTTTAAAGCCACCTATATTGGGCTCGTTGATCCCAAAGGACTAGTAATTAATAACACTACTGATATGTAGTCGGGGCGACTGTTTACAACCGCCACACAGCACTAAACAAATGCTAGTGTAAACTGAATTGGGGTTTAAGGCGCACCAACACATGAAAGGTTAAATGGCGCCTTACCGGAATGAACATGCCAGGCTCATCCTCCATGTACATCGAGATAAAATATGGAGAATGGGCTTAGAACCTTCTCACCTGCAGAACTACAAATTTTATTGTATGCACTCCATTTACGCTGGAGCCACGTTTTTACAGTCATTTGCAATATTGCTATTGTATTGATTATATTACAACTATTCTCGCATCCACACATTCTTCAAATGTTCTTTGCGTATTACAATGCACATCCAACCGTTTTCTTAGCTAAACTGTTTGTTTGACTGAACATTGTAAATCTAGAATTTTGACTGTGACGCTGGTAAACCGGTAGTGCAACACTAAAGTTGGTAAACTCCGTGCAAAGTCTAATAAATAGTAGCCCTGGAACGTGGATCAAGTTTGCCGAATGTTGCATTCGAACAAATACAACTTCTGTCTATAGACTTCAAGGTGGCCGTGTGTTCCATTAGAACATGCATAACGATGGACATTTCTCCAACTAACAAATTAAAATCGGTTGAGAGACCTCAAGGTAGCTGTATGTTTCGATCAAACATGCATTTTGTTGGCCGTATGTCCAACTAACGAATTAAAATCTGTCAAAAGACCTCAAGGTGTCCGTGTGTCCCACTTGAACATGCATCAAGTTGGTTGTTTGTCCCATTTGAACATGCACCAATATGGCTCTGTCCCATTGCTCTCAGTCTAAATAGAACACTATTTGTACGATTAAAAAATATAAAATACTAAGAATATACATTTGTTATGCTTTATAGTAAGTTCTTTAAGCTGTAAATGCCTATACACTTGACACAATTTGGACTCCTACACTTGCATTATATCCAGGTTGTATTCCCTGTATCTCTGGCAGGACATCACTCACCAAAGCCACATTTCAGCTCCTGCATGGCAGAATTAAACACATCGGGTATGGTAGAATGTATTGCATATTGTTATTTTCCACGAGTTGGCATCAACTGTGTGACTCGACATATTCATCAAAAGTCTAGAATGGTCATATAGCGGTCTTGAATGGATGCATCTAAATGTACCGAGGTTATAGCCGTTTCAATACACACAACAAATATATAAATATACATATATATCTCAAATGTTCATCAATTGCACCGAATATCACCAAATAGCACCTGAGCAGTAATATAACATTGTTCGCATTCCGTATTCATTCTCGTCTCAGTTTGCCCTTTATCCTGCGGGGTTTGTCCGACACATCCGTCTCCGAGCCGTTGGTTCCCAGCAACTCCCTCACAAACTTAAACCTCTTCAGAAACAAAGTCCACACCACGTACCAGCCTGAAATGAGGAAGGAATTCAAATTCAAACAAAATACTAATGATGTGGTTTACTTTCAACAAAGTCACTCACCCTCACTGACGCAATATATATGTAGTAGGCGAATACATTTAGCACCCATGTGAGTTGTATACTTTCAATATTGTTGCTCAGACAACTGAGAGATTAACAAAGTACAGTAGACAATGCCCGCCACGGAGTTGGAAATGACTTCACCCCTCCTAAAATATATTCTAGACCAAAACCAACAGCACAGTATGCATATAGAATGAGCCAGACGTTCCACAACATGATTTGGACATGAACATACCCCTCTGCGTGTGTTTGTGATATTGCAGTGGTTGTATTCTACCCCAGGCAGCAACGAACACAAACAAGAGAGAATATATAGTAGCAGGCTCGGTTTTATAAATTATTGTCTTTGTGAGGTAATATAAGGTGCAACACCTCTCACCCTGGCACCGGTTTAAGCGGTATGCCACACACATTGGGACTGATCTTAGGAAGACGATCAAGAGCCCATGTCTTGGTGACATGTCATTACAGAAACCAAGAGATAGTCCTACCAAACTTACAAAGAGAACACACACCGCACAATGGTTAAATGACCCAAATAAGGAATTATGAGAAAGCCCACACAAAACAGGAGGAAACCCCTCAAGGATTCGGGCCCATTCACTAAAATGATATATTGTCCCCGTTATAAGCTACAGACCACAGCACACCTCTACTATTTGCTTTGTCAAAGAAACACGTATGCGTACACCAATTACTTAAATACACCTAACATACGTCCTTAAATAATTTGGCTTCTATCTGTTTTAGCTATGTTAGATAATGAGGTTCAATCTATATTGTGTTTGTCTTCAACAAAACGCTGCTGGGACAGACATGGTTGAAATCCTGATGGGTAGGTAGTCATGCATATATCATGTATTTTGTGAGAAATTGGTCATACCAAAACAAATTAATGAAAAAGTAATAAAGTCCATGTCCCTTAAAATAGTTAGGTTTATCTGTATCACCAGTACATAACACCTGGGACAAAAACTGAAACATTATATAGGCTCTGATAACACTACAAAGTAACGAACAAACAGTTTGTGGGAAAACTGAGCAGAACTTAACTATGCTTTTCTCTTTAGTTGTGCGATGGCCGGACAGGATGTGGACCCTACGATTACGTCTACCTAAATCCCAAAAGGACGGTGACGTTTGATGTTTGTCTGCAATCTTGTCTTGTCGTGCCCTCAATGGTTTGTTCTCTTGTTGCTCTGGCTTCTGCCAAGTCAATGAGTACATTCTTTGTGACTTTCTAGGCTATTGTTATTTTTGTATTTAAACGAGCATCTTTGTGTTTTACTTATATTGCCTATTAATGCAGCCTTGCTGGTTAGAGAATAGTTCATGGCGGGGATTTCTTTATTTACATTGTCCCGTTTTATTGGGATGAAGTAGGGTAATTATGAGGTTTGGTGCACCCTAGAACCTGGTTTAAACCCTCAGCGGTCTGTTTTGCCACTGACCGTTCCAAGGCGGTAGCCCTATTGACAATCCTCGTGTGTTTGTGATGTCTTATTTTGCCTTTTATTCATTTTTATATATATAGTTGTTCTTTGTTTCTGTGTGTGTTTTTGACTGACTGTCGTCCTTGAATGCTACTTTTCCTGTTCGATTTTTATATTTGAACACATTATCAACTAAATCAATGACAAAAATGTAGGTTCGACTATACATGATACCAGTATATGGCATTGCGATGTAATACTCAAAATGAAACAAGCATGCGAATGATGTAATTTTACAGTAAAAAAGCAGGAATATTGGTAGAACCGATGGAAGCTCCCAAAAGTGGATGAAGTCGTATCAAAAAGGGAAAATGTCATAACATGACAAAAATTAAAATCTGTGTGTAATATAAGAGAGATTTTCTTAGGCATTTAGGTCATAGACAAAAACTTACTATTGCCTATCAATTTAAAAGATGAATTGCATTCCAGACAAGAAAAGCCTATCAATTTAAAAGATGAATTGCATTCCAGACAAGAAAAGGAGATGTCTGATAAATATATGTTATATTAAAACAAATCAAGTGCAGAAACCTTAAGATGGATAATTCTGTAATTATGACCCACAGGTGAGGCCAAAATAAGGTAAAGCATGTCAGTGATATTAACATTTTGAACACGTTTGGTTGGTAAAGATCGAATGAGAAATGAAGAGCTAGAGTGTTAACAAAGCAAAGTTTATCATTTTTAACATTCAGTTGGTGTTGACTGTTACTGGTTGCTAAAAAAGTCGGTAAAGATCGTATTAAAAAGTGAGGATATACACTGTTAACAAAGCAAAACACAGCACTTTTCATTCCATCTACTCTAGGTACACAACTCTAATGTTTCTGCTAACATTTCGCTGGTTATTGGACTTATTAAGCTTTATTGATATAAACAGGCTGACCAAGTTTGGTAAGATCTTATGAAAAATAAAGTATTAACTAGGCAAAATATATAACTTTTCAATAAATCAAAGGCCATTAATTTGGGTTTGGCTGGTTTTGGAACTTTTCAGAGCTTTTATAAAGATCAACAATCTGGCAGAGTTTGGTAAAGATCAGATGGAAAATCAATGTGACATTAACATCCTGCCAAAGATTGTCAAAGATCTGATGAATAATAAATGAGTCCCAGTGTTAACGAAGCAAAATATATACCATATTTTTTTTCTTTAATACAGCAAGGGCCATAACTCTGGTATTACTAATCCGATCTGGCTTGTTGTCGAAAAGATTGGTAACGCTCAAACTACAAGGCAGAATACGGCATTTTTCAGCAACACAATGACCATAATTCTGGTGTTAGTGATCCGATCTGACGTGTTTTCGAACTCGTCAGAGCTTTCACTGGTATAGAGACATTGACAGAGTTTGATAAAGAATAAAGAAAAGATGAAGTCCTCATCGTATTAAAGAGGCAACGGCTAACGATAGATAACAGACAAATGGACGTTGGACAATGTATCACCCCATAAGTTCGGCCAGTAGAGCTAACAAGAAGTTTTCTCGGAGTCTTCTCCCAAGGGCAATGTACCTATGAAGTTTCAAAGGTGTACGTAATTTACTTCCGGAGTTATTGCCGGAAATGCGTATGTCCAAACAAGATCATGGCAACCGTAAACTTTGACCTACTGACCCCAAAAGCGGTAGGGTTTCTCCTCTCACCAAGGGCAAAGAAATTTCATGAGTGTAAGTGTTATCCTTTTAGAATTATAGCCAGAAATTAGTATATTATATGAGGTCATGATCTTTGACCTACTAACCTCAAAAGCAAAAGGGTCCCTGCTTTTACCACGGGCAATGAGACTTTTTAAGTTTCAAAAGTGTTGATATTTTACTTCTGGAATTATTGCTTGGAACGTGTATGTCCTTAAGAGGTCATGGCTACCTTGACCTTTGACCTAGTGACCCCAATAGTAACAGGGTTCCTCCTCTCACCAACAGAAATGTACCTATAAAGTTTCATGATTGGAGGTGATATACTTCTAATGCTTGGAATATGTATGTCTGTGTGTGATCTTGACTGTTTACCTACTGCCCCCAAAAGCAATAGGGATCCTCCTCAACTAGGTTCCATGTTTTGCGCGGAATGCATATTGCCATATGAGGTCATGGTGACATTGACCATTCACGACCCGACAAGGACATTGTTTTATGAGGGTGGGTGTATGGTATGGCATGCATATTTTCATGTTAGGTCATGGCAACCTTGACCTTTGACCCCAAAGGGAAAAGGGTTTTTCCTCCCACCAAGGGAAATGTATGGCCGGTACGGGCTCGAACCTGTGACCGCTCGCCTACAGGGTTAGTGCGTTACCAACTGAAGTCACCGGGCCACCAGGTACCCAATATCATCACACTCCTCCCCCTTTTAAGAGTTGACCCAGCTATTCTGGACTTTCCAGGCCCCCCGAGGCCTCTATCCCACATTTACCAAACTATCAGTATCACCAATGAAGGAAACCAAGGGGAGAAAGTGTGGCCACTCAAACCAGGGACTCCTCACTTACAAGGCGAGTGCTCTACCAACTAAGCTAACTGGGCCACCGTATACCCAATATCACCACATTCCTCCACTTTTAACTTTTAAGAGCTAAACCAGCTCTTCCGGTCTCTCAGACCTCCAGAGCTGCTATCATGCATTCACCAAATTATCCTTGTCGCCAATGAAATAAACCAAGGGGGAAAAGTGTGGCCGGTAAGTGACTCTAACCCGGGACCCCTCGCTTACAGGGTGAGTCTCTACCAACTGAGCTTACTGGGCCAACGGGTACCCAATATCACCACACTTCACAGCAACATGATCGGTACATATTATAAAACAAATCTCACAGTCACAGCCACCATCTGTGTGGTCGTTTCAAAAGCTCACATGATCTTAGTCTTACATTGTTATATGTACCTTGCATACTTTAAATAAAGATATTTTTAAGACCTACTACGAATTCATATTTTAAGACCTAATAACTAGGTAAATATGCAGCTTTGCTAGTTCTGAAGCTGAAGATAGCTCGAAGTTGTAATACATTTCTTGTAAACGTTTCTGGCTAGCTGAATAATTTCTGACAATATCTGATATTATGAACAAACTTACCAAAAGCTATGAAAAGTATTACAAAAAATAATGATGCTATTAAAGATATGATAGGGACGATGATTTCTTGCATTTTTCTGAAATGGTTCTTTGTTTATTGTTCTTTGTTTTTTCACGTTCCAATGTTCCGGTACATTGTACGACTGTACCGGAAGTAAATAGAAAACACGACTGGTATCCAGCAATGAATTTGCGGGATGACATAGTTCAGAAACCAGCTGAAATTGTGTTTGGTTTAATAGCCAAAATGAACCATTTAAGCAAAATGGAAATCACGCACAGAAAAGGAATTAGAATATAAAGTTTAAAAGGCAAGGATTTATTGTACTCAGAGTATCCTGATCCGTAAGTGCTGCGTAACACCTGTATTACCAACGTATTCCTTGCTGTATTTGTGGGAAAGGATCATCGATGATTATGTATTGCTTCTAAAATAATGAGACTTCGTGTTCTTTTACAGTTTGCATATATATCTATGTAATGTATGTCATAACATGATTTATTATATTTCGGTAAATAGCTATTCATTATTCATAGCTATTTTTATTTTCTTAAGTGCTTATCCGACTATAAATAAAGTTTGAATTGAATTGAATTGTTTTTCCAACATAAACACAGCAAGAATGCAGCATCTAGCTTTGAGACTTCTACCTGTCGATATCTTCGATATAGCTAGTGCGGTCTGACCCCATTCGCACTTTCCGGTTAGGATTATACATTTATCTTTCTTCTTTTTTTCGATATGTTATTTCGGATTTCTTCATTCAATCAGTTTTTCTTTCATCATTTGTATTAAAATATGTTTTCTTTATCAACATAAACTATATATATACTGTTAAACATGATTTGTTCGACCATAGACATACACACTCTACCCTTCAAGACTGCTTAATAGGGATGACAAGATGGTAAGAGTGAGGTAAGGTGCACCCTAGAACCTGATTTAAATCCCACGCCCCCATCCCAGTACCCCCTCCCCACCCACCAGCGACTTTTTCGCCAGTGACCGTTCCACTACGGTACCCATATTTTCACCGTTCCACTACGGTACCCATATTGTCACCGTTCCACTACGGTACCTATATTGTCACCGTTCCAATACGGTACCCATATTGTCACCGTTCCACTACGGTACCTATATTGTCACCGTTCCAATACGGTACCCATATTGTCACCGTTCCACTACGGTACCTATATTGTCACCGTTCAAATACGGTACCCATATTGTCACCGTTCCACTACGGTACCTATATTGTCACCGTTCCAATACGGTACCCATATTGTCACCGTTCCACTACGGTACCCATATTGCCAACCTTTTATGTTTGCTGTGGTGCATACTTTGCGTCTGTGTATCCTTGTAATGTTGTTGGTGTTGATTGTGCATTGGTATGTCCCCGGTCTCGAAGAGCCGGAGTGAATATAATGTTTGGATTGTCAGTCCGTCTGTCCGACAGTCCAAGTGACCGCGACAGTAGAACTGTCTGTGTTATGAAACTGTAAGATACTTTATAAACATACACTTCTCAAAACTGCTAACTACACCGCTCACGTTTTGGGTTATATATATCGATGGGTTGAATGTTTTTCAATAAAATAAAAAGGAAATACCAATTCAATCATTTTTACATCATTTCATTTTATTTTTTTCATGGGCAATGCTAGAACTAAACCACAATAAGCAATTACAAACGACCCATGTAAACACTAAAGTCACACTTTTCCCATATCTACATTGTGGTTTAGTTCTAGCATTGTCCATGAAAAAAATAAAATGAAATGATGTAAAAATGATTGAATTGGTATTTCCTTTTTATTTTATTGAAAAACATTCAACCCATCGATATATATAACCCAAAACGTAGCGGTGTAGTTAGCAGTTTTGAGAAGTGTATATAACACATATTTTCATTTCTAAATACATATTTCAGAAAAAGGAGAGTATAGAAGTTCCTTTTTTATTTTGGAAAGTCTTATACATACTAGTATTGGGTCTGTCGTGCTTGTGAGAATTGATCTCTTTATCACCTCAACATCAGATTTTTCCATGATAGCTGGTATGCAACCTTATGTAATGGATGACTATCTATCATGTCTCAAAACAGCTGTAAATGTATTTGATATGATGTGGTGAATCAGGTGAATATTGAATCACTTTATAGGTTTATATGAATAAACGAAAAAAAAAAGGTGATTGTTTATTTTACTTCACACGATACTTAACTTTGAGCCGCCTAGCAAGGTATAAAATAACACGGTCTAACTGCAAGGTTGTGTTGCTCAAATCCTCTGTAAATCGTATTTTGATAATTGATAGTTGCTGGAGGAAACACTGCATGTAGTCACTATTGTTTTATAAATAATCATGATTATGTTTAATGTCTTGTATATGTTCATTTTGTATTTGTATTGATATTTCTGTATTGTTATATATGTATGCTCTCTATAATGCTCCCTAATTGGGAGGAAATTATTAAATAATCAAACTGCAAATATCGTTTAATGATTGTCTTTCAAACTTGCCACATGAATTGTAACATCTTGCCACATCTTGTAACGATGTGTAGAGCAAGATCTATAACTATGTCGAGAATTTAGTTTAGACTTATTTATTTTACATCGATTGTAACGAAAGCTCTATGAACTTATTTGAATCACTCTCGATGTCTTCCTGGGTAGAACCAGTACTAAGCAATGCAGATAAAGTGTCTTGCTCAGGGACACAACGTATATGGCAATGGCGGGAATCGAACCCACGACTTTTGGATCATGGGTCTAACGATCTACCACTAGACCACAGCGCTCCACAATTTGAATTTGTGCGTAGTTATGGCCATTTTAACATTTATTCAACTTACGTAATAATTTGTTTCCGCTTTCGTGTCCGGTCCATTACTTTAATATCGTTTAACCATTTTATGTGTGGTCCAATATGTACTATAGGTCTAATGTTAATTTCTGCAAATATTCGTTTTCCCCATTGACCGCAGTTGTCCTGTGAAATAGACTGCCATCAACTTATATAGTTATGATGCCTACCCTGAATCTGTACCACCAAAGTTAAAGCTGCCACCTACACCACAATAGTTCGCCCAGCCCTAGAATACGCTTCAACTGTATGCGACCTTCGTCACCTGAATGACATTTAAAGGGGGATGTTGCACTATTCTGAAACTAGCTTCATTTAAAAGAGCTTTAAAAACCATGGAAAAAATTATCAAAATATCTTAAAAAAAATAGAGATATTACCTTTCAAAAATGTGCAAAAAGACTCCAATGGAGGCAGCCATCTTTGAATGATGACGTCATCGCGCCTTTTTCTATATATGGAACATAGATAATAAATAGTGTTTAAAGCAAATAAATGTATTAAATTATAAATATTAAGTAAAATATTGATACTGTATATGCTCTTTTTACAATTTACATGTATTTGTAGTGATAGTCTTTGTTTTAAATGATATTTATCAATATGCAATAAATGGTAAAACGATGGCTGCCTCCGTTTGAGAATTTTTGCAAATTTTTAAAAGATCATATCTCCTGTATTTTGACATTTTGATAATTCTTTCCATGGTTTTTAAATGAAGCTAGTTCCAGAATAGTGCAACAACCCCTTTATGTACTAGAGCAGGTGCAAGATACACTTTAAATGTTTGCTCTAGCAGAACTTCTGTCTGGGAGTGTCACGTCAATGATACATTACAATGGGGGAAGCCTTGACGAGAGACGGAAAAACAACAGACTCTCAATGCTGTATAAGACACATCATGAACCAGTAGAGATTGATTGGTCCAGATACATACAGCGGAGTGATACCAGAACCAGAGGGTCTCAGCGTCTCTCTTAGGAAAGATGCCAGAACGAGACTTTAAGTCATCGCTTTTTCCAGCGCACAATACGAAAGTTTAACCAACCGACTAATTGCACTTCTATCGCAACATCACTGAATGCATTCAGTACGATGGCCTATTTGGCTCACATTTACTTCACTCCTATTTCTTGACTTCCGCATTCCGAATTCCGCATTCCGCATTCCGCCTTCCGCATTCCGCATTTCGTAGTAATGTTTGCCAGCGCTATATATCACTAGCGGATCTAAGATGGTGTATAAAATCAGAGTGGATCACTAGCGGATCCAGAGTGAAGCCCGTGGGGGCTGGACTGACTGAGATTTTCTAAATTATATAATAAATATAATATTAAGCCCCCCCCCCCACCCCATCACCCCCACGCACCACCACCATACCCCACACCCGTGAAAAATCGCAAATGTTTGGTTTTTATTGTTAAAACATTTGGTCTAAGTTAGACTCTCTCCCCACGCCTCGAGGTAAAATCCTTGATCCGCGTATGTGGATCTGGGATCACATCTATCAAACTCGAGTTCAAAAATGTTTTGCTTTTTTAATTATTTTATTTTTAACTTTCGAATATATAAAAAAGAGAAGATTTTAAGAGAAGGTAATGGCTTCGCCTCAGATAGAATGAAAAAAAAAAACGAACAAAAATAACTCTTTTTTTTTCCATATTGGCACTAATGATAAATAAGAGTATTTTTGAAAATCATATATTTTATATTGAAGTTTATAGTATGAGTATATACAAAGGAAAAACAGATACTCAAGTAATGTATATTTATAGGTTATTAAATTTTGCTTTATTAGGCAATGACCAATAGGGCAAATCGATGCGGAATCCCTCGGCGTTTATTGTACGTAACGTTATCTGACGTCATGCACGTAACGTTGCCTGACGTCATAAAACAAACCAAAAAACAACAACATGACGGCGTGCTCGATAAGCGTACCATTCTGAGAAAATAGGTAATAATAGTAATTCATACAAAAAGTATGGATTATCTACATGATAAATAGAATATTATGTCAGTGCCTTTTACTATCAAGTTTATTAGGCTCGGCACGAAAACGAAGAATGGCTCGGCAGAGCCTCGCCATTCTTCGTTTCTAAGCCTCTATTTATCAGTTATCTGGCAAAAGCAGTGCAGGTATACAATTCATATATACATCAATTTTCCGTGCAATCAATTAAAATTAGTATCTACGTAATGCAAATAATACTTATTTTTACATACAACAGTCGCGGTTTTAAACATATGTTCATATGATGTTATAAGAGTTAAATTTGTAAATCGATACATAAATCTACATAGTACGTGTATATCCATGATTGATAATACCAGGGAGTACGTTATATAACTCCCTGATAATACTACAAAACCGGTGGCCATTTATCTTTAAGCTTTTAACTGGTAAATATTCTTGACTGCTGTGTTGCCCGGGCATGAAGAAGAAGAAGAAGACTGCGAGCGCTGTCCACCACATTGCCATAGATAAACACCAATCCTGCTTGTACTATTAGGCCTACCCACTCCTCTGTATTTGTATCAATCTCACTCTCAATTTGTCCTTTTACTTTCAGTTTCACTGACTAGCACAGACACGCACATCAGTTGGTATTGTCTTAAATGAAATGGGTGTTTATTTCATTTCGGTTCGTTTCAATTCTTTTTTGCCAAAGAATCTTTCGTTTCCTTTCATGTCTTTTTGGTGTTTACCGTTTACAAGTAACAAAAATGGCACTCGCTGATGTTTGCGGTCTCCAAACAACTTCTCTTCAAAACGGATTTTTAGGTCATTCAAGCTTTGCAGGACCGTCTACGTTATTTAACGATGCAGAGTTTTCATCACAGAACTTCTCTATGCCTTATAACTTCGATGTAAGCTTTTACTATTTAAACAAAAATGGAAATGACCAACACAATTTGCAAATCATTGCTCGTTTCAATGCATAAGGAGTGGGTGGGGTACTGTATATATAGTAGGACTCGGGAGGGTTGTAACAGTATGTAAATAAATAGTATGTAAATACTCAGTGATTTTTTTAAAACTAAAGGAGTGAGTCCCAGGTTTTAGTAGTAATTTATTTCAAATTCAAGCGCTATTTTATAACATGGTGTTGATAACTTTAATCAGACATACAGTGCTTTTGGGGGTATAGAATCACTTGGGTTAAACGTCTCATGTTAAAATGAAAGGAAAATGTTTATTTAAATTCTGATTTAGATTCACCTTTTTAGTTGTATGATAGCAAAATTTATAAAATTATTGTCCTGAAGCTGTGATTTTTTAATAGGCATTTTTGCACCAATATTTACATAATTTCTTTTTATCCTTAAAAGTGCCAAAATTCAACAAGTTACCTTAACTGATGATTGCATTTTGACTTTTGTCCCTAACATTTGTTAAAAGAGCAAATATTTATTTCTGAGTTTATTGTGACAGTATGAATTTTTCGTTTCAAAAACACACTTCATTCAGGTAGTATAGAATCATTTTTTCTGAGAGGTGTTGCACGTAGTGATATATGTTACATGGAAAAATGTCCCAAATAATTTCACCGTTGAATAAATGTATGCTTATATGATATATCTTCAAGCCTGGAAAGTTTTAAAATAATCTAAAATATATGAACTTAGGAAATTGATTTTAAACAGAAACTGATTCTTTACTACCAATGATTCTATACACCCCAAAGCACTGTACATACGATGAGAGCATAACAATCGCAGTCGTGAGAACACTGCATCATTCTATCAACATCCCCCCTTTCTTTAAGAGAAGTAGTAATAATCCTTAATTAGAACTAACTAAACTGTTAACATCAATGACTAGAATTTGCCAACTCGTGGAATGTTTACTTCCGCACCGTTTCGTGTTTTACCTCACGGCCGATTCCATTGGCTAATCGTATGACCATTATCCAATAATAATCAACGTTACAAAATTACGCGGAACGGTGCGAGGGTAAACTTAACCCTCATCGAATTGTCAAATATGGCGGTAGACACGGAGAAAAAAGCGACGGATTGAATTCTTACAGCGGAAATATGGCGGTAGACGCGGAGAAAAAAGCGACGGATTGAATTTTTACAGGGGAAATTTGAATTACGGAACTCTTTACTTGCAATTTATGTGCGTCCGGAGAAGGCACATGTTTGACAATTTGCGTCCACGGAAATATTTGTGCGTCCTGGACACAGGACGCAGAGGTACAAAAATCACTGAAATACTGTTCATACTGATTTCGGAAAACGATTCTAAACCATTGGTGTCTAACCCCTTTGCATGCCATTGCATTTTTTCTTTCATATATATATTCAATAGATTATTACCACAGTACTCCTATATGATGGGTGCATAGAATTACCGGAATACACCTATTTACCAGAATACACCATAGAATTACTGGAATCGACTTTTTAATTACCGGAATACACCGAAATAGACTTTTTATAACACTGTTTATAATCTAAATTGGCGTAAATGTATAATTATTTAATTATTATATTAATGAATATGTGTTTTTGTGACATTAATCATCGGAATATGACTGAAGAATGACCAAAATAGACTATGTTATACATTTTTTATTTAGCGAAAAATACCGGAATACACCAGATAATAGACTTGTTTATACACTATTTATTATCTAAATCTGCTGAACTGTATAGTTATTTAATTAATATATTAATGAATATGTGTTTATGTGACATTAATCAGCGAAAAATACCAGAATACACCAGAGAATGATCGATATAGACTTCAATATTGAATACATTATAAATTGTCAATATCTATACCAAGGCCCTTTAAACAATATCAATAAAATTATACTGTATTTATTATGATGATTAAACACATATTAAAGAGGTCAAAAACAAATGCAAACAACATCATCATCTGTAAATGAAATTTTATTAGCAATTTATTTGTTAGCAATATTCATAAAATATGGAAAAAAAACTAATAAATATTTAAAAAAACAACATATTTTATAAAGTATATATCATTATTAGTACATTATCTTTAGTCTTCTAATACTGTAACTAATGTATTCTATCAATATTTTATATAAAATATAAAAATTCTATTTCGGTGTATTCCGGTAATTAAAGTCGATTCTGGTAATTCTATGGTGTATTCCAGTAGATTCCGGTATATTCCGGTAAATAGGTGTATTCCGGTAATTCTATGCACCGTTTGTTTGTATGGTGTTTTACGTCATTTTCAACACATGTATGGTTATATAAATTATGATGGTTGATTTTCGTTGTGGTGGAGGCAGACCACCCACTTTTCCTGGGTAGAACCCGCCATTCGTGAGAATCGACACTATCTCACAAGTCGAGCTCCCAATGGGATTCAAACCCGCAGCTGTGAGAGGCGAAGGTTTACAATGCAACGTTGTTAACCATTCGGCCACGGAGACTCTACTACTCATATATGAAAAAGACGCCAATGATCGGTCTCTTCCCCTACTAGTAAAATCAGCAATTCCCAGGTATTTTGAAAACAGAAGGACATGAACGCAAGGCCCTTTTAATTTATGTTTGTGTGTTATATGTGTATTTCATATCCTGGATTTAAAAAGAGTAGGGTGCTCTCTGAAAAAGGCCACATCATTTTTTTTAAATAATCAAGACTGCAAAAAGGGCACTTTCCTGCATGGGAAAATTTCAAAATGGAACCAAACGTGTCAGTTTTACTGTTGTAGGCAAAGGATTAAATTATAAAGGTGTTATTAAAAAAATGAAACATATAATTTGCTTCTCACTCAATTGTTTCAGTGTCATATATATGGCCTAACATGTGCAAAAAATTATGTAAAACGCTACGGATGGGTATCGTTGGAAATATCATATTGCAATATATTGTGATACAGCTACACTGTATGTGATGCGTATCACGATACATGCCACAATGTGTGTAGTATCATGGCAAAGACATCAAACAAGGTTAGAAGATTACATGTATTATGAAGCTAAAACTAGAACGCGTGAACTTAAATACTTAGCTGTCCCGCCAACAACAGCCAAATTATACAACAGATGTACACGTAAATGGCTTTAACCAGCCAGGCTACACCACAAAACTGGAGCGTCGAATCCAGAAAGTAGAAACATTGCGACATGTTTTGAGGCATGCGTTCCGGGGCCCGCAATATTATATATCGATATACAGGCCTATAAAAATTTTACAAAGACAACTAGTCCTTCAGGACTAGTGAAAAAAAAATCCACTTGCCCTTATCAACTTTGTACTCGCCCTTAATTTTGAACAGGAATCGTTTTCATATTTTTGCTTACCGCTAATGCTAGACAAGGTAAATCATTGTCAATCAAGAACACTTTATTTAGATAAACAAACTACATGTAACATCATCAAAGCATCAAATAAATGACTAGATCCCATCTAAGGTATGACTAGCTTGACCACTTAATAATTATGAAAGGCACTTACAATTAGATGACATCATTTTAACATTTCAAAAGCAACTGTTTATGTGAGTCACTATGATAATACAACTGTGTATCCTCCAGTCTTTCTCCTGCAAAACACGCTAGCATTCAGTGCTCCAAGAATTTGTTTTTAGGGGACTAGCCCAGGGCTAGTGGGTCCTGAAAATCCACTAGCCCTTCTTTTTTTTTCCACTAGCCCTGAGTTTTTTTGTCACAAGCCCTGTTTTTTTTACTTGCCTTAAAAATAATGTGTCTGTTTGTTTTGTCTTTGTCAGTTATCATTTATCTTGTTTGGCAATACTTTTACGTATAAAGCGATTCTCTTTTTATTAAAATTTATTTAAATGAACCAGCTCACAGAGACCTGTCTCTATCTATTACTTATACCCAGCTGATGACATCTCATTATGTTAAAGCTGATTCTGATTTAACGGATTCAGATACTCATTATAATTCATTAAATACTGAGAAAATTAAAAATTCAGTAATTCTTATCTACTCAACCAATTGATGAACGTTTAAGTTGCGTTGGCAGTAGTCAAGAGGTAGGGTAAGATGGAACAATTTAGGACATTTTTTTTTTTTTTTTAGCATTACCCCACCCACAAATTGTATAGAGTGATACAAGTTTTCAAGTCCAGTTCCTCCAGGAAGGCATTTTAATCGGCAAAATACATTGGAAAATAAATATAAACTGTTAACTGTATATGAAAATAACTGTGTTTAAAATTTATTGACAAAGAAATCGATATATTACATGTATTACAATGCCATTTGGTACTATCATGCTGATATCTCGGCTTTATACCCTATCACAAAAGTAACCATAGGTAACCAATATTTTCATGTTTACTTCCTGTGTATTTGAGTGTAATTTATCGGCTATTTATTTAGTTTAAGCAAACGCTTTGTTGAATTTCTTCGCCAGAATAAAAGGAAACAATAAAGACTTGTTTATTTTGTTACTGATGTCAAAAGTCACTCGTCCCTAAGGACGACCAGAAGGAAATATCCACTTGCCCGGCCTGACAAGTCACTCGTCATGACAAGCGGACGAGTGGAATTTTAGAGGCCTGGATATAATTAACATGTCGCCAGTACTTAGATATCTCCGCCCTATTGTTGATGTCGGAGTATATATATTGACAATTGGTTATATTATAATACAGTTGCACGTGCTTTATTACCTATACTGTTGAATTTCCTTTAATGCAATATTGTGAAACTTCAAATCTGCATAGTGATACTTTCCTAGGTAATAAGTCCTGATGACATTTGCGAAGGTGCACACAATATTAATAGGTGGCACAGATCAGCACATCGCTCATTTTAAGACATACTGCTATGTTTACGTGCCGTGAAATACCTTCAATTGAACATTTATTTGCAGCCAGTGGAGAATTTGAAGGCGTTCCAGGAGAAAGACAGCAAGGTGAAGATACATTTTGATCATGGTACCACCACCCTGGCCTTCAAGTTCCAACATGGTGTAGTTGTCGCTGTAGATTCCAGAGCAACAGCTGGACCTTATATAGGTATAATGCTGATACTCCAAATAAACAAATAAAGTCCCAACCATGTGGCCCATTTAACACACATCACACAAATAATCGTACATTGCCAATTTTTAGTGCAAGTACTAGTGATGGGCAATGGGTTGGAATTTACAATCGATCATTGGTTACAATCGGTTGGATGTAACCGGTCAATCATCGGATATATCGGTCAGTTTGAAGTATAACAGAATATATTTTCCTATTAAGTATGTATTCTTTTCTCTCTTAGTTTTTATGTTATTTCGTTTTAATCAGAATTATAAGCCTTCATTATCGATCATCATAATCCATCTTAATGCCTAAGTAACTGATGATCGGTTACGATCGATTAATCGGTACATCACTACACGTTTATTTCTATTTTTAATATTTATTCAAGTACAGTTTCACCAATGATCAATTATAAACTTTCATAATCGATCATCATAATAGGATGCCTGAGTAACTGATGATCGGTTACAATCGATTAATCGGTACATTACTAGCAAATACTCTTAAATGTGGGGCAAGTGACTTGAAAAACGCTGTTGTTATGTATGTAACACATCTTTATTTAGACTAGCCTATTGTGTGCATGCAGTGTTACATTGCATTTCTATCGGTCCTGAAAATTAAAATTCAGCTTATATAAACGTCGTTTAAATTGAAGATTTCTTTAAGTTTATATCTAGGTGATCCTTAAAAATAATTTCAAGGGGCGTCCGTGGCCGAGTGGTTGAAGTCTCTGACTTGAAATCACTTGCCCCTCACCGCTGTGGGTTCAATCCCTCAGGGGCCTAGGAATCTTTATGTGAGGAAGCTATCCAGCTGGCTTGCGGAACGTCAGTGGTTCTACCCAGGTGCCCGTCCGTGCATGAAAATTGCCCGGAGGGGCACCTGGTGTCTTACTCCACCAATGGAAGCTGGAAAGTTGCCATATGACCTTAGCTGTTGGTGCGACTATAAACTCCCAATTCAATTTTATTAAAACCAGTTTGTCGTTAGGCGACACAGGATTTCGTTAGTAGTGGGTCGGTTTGTGAGTTCTGCTGATCAAATGCGATCACTTAATCTGCATGGTCATGTCCTCCTGTCCTGTCTTCATGCCCTTTTGATCCCACAGTTACTTACCGGGCCCATCATTTTAGCCAGAAGATTGATACTGGCTCGCTTGAGTCTTTTTGGATTTCGTGATTGTGACACCGGTGGGAGAGTTTTATTGCTATATATCTAATAGTTCAATATCTTGTTATTGCTTGTAGCATCCCAGACTGTGAAGAAGGTGATAGAGATTAATCCATATTTACTTGGAACAATGGCTGGTGGTGCTGCAGATTGTTCATACTGGGAAAGAGTACTCGCTAAACAATGCAGGTAGGGATTAACAACTTTTTTCCCTCGTGAAATGAGAGCTATACCTGTAGCATTGGTGTCCGGTTACATTGATGATCAAGTTGTGGTTATCTCGAGTCACTCATTACTCCGAGTACACAATAACTTAAGTAAACAGATAACTTAAGTAAACAGATAACTTAAGTAAACAGATTCTGATTTTCACCAAATTTAGTGTGACACTTTATATCAATTAACATCTTTGACAAGTTGAGTAAAATTGACACATGCCTTACTGAGTTATTGCCCTGAGTAAATTTAGATTTAGATTTTTGCCAGTTTGGTGTGTACCTTTATATCAGCAAGATCACAGACAAGTGCAGCAATGACCAAAATGAATGCCTTAATGTTATAAAGGGACTTCCTTACATTTTTGATATAACTTTTCTTATTTTCAGAATTTATGAGCTACGAAACAAAGAAAGAATATCGGTGGCTGCAGCTTCTAAATTGTTAGCAAATATGGTTTACAACTATAAAGGCATGGGCCTATCCATGGTCAGTATATGAATATAACGGAGTTTAATTGTTAATTATTTATCGGTTTTGTTCCTGACCCATAACTTCCTATGATATTTGAGTTTTCATGATAAAAAACCATGTATGTTGATAAATGTGGCACAGTTATCAACATACATGATTTTTCCATGGGAGTCCAGAATTTATAAACATT
This sequence comes from Cyrtodaria siliqua, assembly GCA_037043455.1. Lineage (NCBI taxonomy): Eukaryota > Metazoa > Mollusca > Bivalvia > Adapedonta > Hiatellidae > Cyrtodaria > Cyrtodaria siliqua. Next base: position 142,108 of record JAWPHD010001534.1, on the reverse strand, counting down.
GTCACATTATACTATACCCACATTTTGTGATGGCCCATAAACTGGGCAATAAAGGCAATCAAGGTTTGTGTGTAAGCTGTGTTAATGTCTTATTTCTCTCTTAAATTACTAGCTCAACCTTATAGTTATATTGGCTTGGGTTTCCTTATGCATTATCTAGATGGGTGAATACGTAATTTAGTCTCAAATATATCATGGGCTCCCTTGTATCGGAGTTATCCTCTGAGCATGTTATAGTCAGAATATGCTTATTGTTAACCTTAACGGAGATGATAGAGACTTTGTGTCAATTATTTGTATATAATATTACCGTCAAATTTGCATTAAATCAACCGAAATGTACCCAGCCGTTAATAGAAACAACTGATTAGAAATATACACTTCGTTAAAAAGGCACTCTGACTTTTTAACTCTTGTGTTTACATAAAGCATACCTGTGCTATAAATAAACCATTTGGATCTTTTGCACACTTCCTGTGTTGTGATTAGCGTCGGTGCAGCTTGTCGGAGATACAGCTTAATTAGTACACAAATATTTATTTGGCATAGCGTGTACAGTTTAATTTTATTCAGTTGATTTGTTAGCGTAATTAGACTCTTAAGTTGTAATGCTTCCATGTGCTTCGTCAGCTGTTTCAGTTTATATTTTAATAAGCATATTCTGCCTTTAAAGAACCAAAGGACTCTATTCCTTAGTAGGAATAGGGCAGGTTCTCGGATACCTCTCTCTCTCTGTGGCGGCTCTAAATAACCTATATGTTGATAAGACCTTAAACAACTTTCAGTTTGATTTGAATAATTCCAATTGGAAATTGACCACGTTAATAAACTTTATACAAATGAGAATTGAGTGTAATAGACAACAAGACAATTGATTGATGATGGTTTAAATATAAAGTTGAAAATATGTATAGTTTTTAGTCTGACACTTGCTTCACAAAGAACTCATGTAGATTGACAGTATATTTAGATTTTTGGCTAGAGTTATTTCCCTTGACGGAAATCTGTTACATGTATTTGGAAAATAAAACACTTGCTCGATCAAGTTTAACTTTCAGTATAACAGCTGTGCATGGATTAAACAAAATGAGTGAAAATAAAGTTGCCATGTGTCTTTTGAAACCAGGTGGTATTATATATATATATATTGATCATCTCATAAATATTATTTTGTATTTTCAGGGTACCATGATTGCTGGCTGGGATAAGAAGGTATTTAAACCATGTTTGACATTGTTTAACTTTTTAGCTCACCTGAGCCCAGAGGTGAACTATTGGGACCTGTTCAGTGTTGAATTCTTTAAATGTCTTTTAACTCACTTGAGCCCAGAGGTGAACTATTGGGACCTGTCCAGTGTTAAATTCTTTAAATGTCTTCTGGATGAAATGCAAAGATACATTCAATGGTTTCTTCTTAGTACAGACTCATCATAACCTATGACAAAACCAATGGTAATATTAAAAATGTTCATTAAAACACCAACACAAAAACCCACCTACCATAACAAGTTTTTTTGTAGATGTTGCCAAAACCAGCACCTGTTTAAAAAAAAGGGACGTATATGTATTATGGTATGGGGTTGTCCAAATAAGTAACAGTCATGTCTCAACCATAAATTTGCAAGTAATGAATATAATTTAATGGAACTTCACACAAATTTTAAAAGGTGTCGTGCTCAAGGAGTCGGGGTCTGTTTCTCAAAGGTCAAGGTCACACTTAAGACGTTGAGGTCAAATGTCAAACTTAAGACGTTGAGATCAAATGTTTCACAATCATGTCTCAGTCATAACACTAAAAGAGATAGAAAGACATTGCATGAAACTTCAAACAAATATTATTCACAGTAAGAAGGTACATTTATATCCGGTGTTAGAATCAGGACTGGATGTACCTCAAAGGTCAAGGTCACAAATTGAGATTAAAGTTCAAAGGTTAAACCCATGTCTCAGCCATGACTCTGAAAGCACTGAATGAAATTTGATGAAATTTGACACAAAATTTAAGTACCACGAGAAGGTGTGTCTTGTGCAGAATTGGGTTAGCACAATTAAGTGACATTTAAAGGTCAAATGTTTAATGAGCGAAATCATGTCTAGATAATCCCTTAGCTATATAAGTGATTTTCTTTATACTACACCAAAATGTTCAGCAAGATCAGAAGGTGCGTTGCACCCATCAATCAGGTCCGTACCTCTAAGGTCATTGTCACACTTGGAGGTCAATGGTCAACTGAGTGAAATTGTCTTTGATAACTCCCGAAGGGATTTTAATATATGTACACAGAAATGTTTAGCATGCTGAGAAGGTGGAAGAATTAGGTCCATGCTGCACAGGTCACACTTTGCGACAAGTCTAAAATTGCATAATGGAACCTTTTTGGGGGGCATTTGAAATTTCTTGGTAAATTTCACACTTATCTACATAAACAACTGATAACCCTAAAGCAAGGCATTATGGAAACATTTTCTATTTTCTAAAAAAAATCTTAAAACAAATGTTTAAAGTCAATGCATTTTTCATTACCTACCCACCATGTTTCTTTGACAGGGTCCAGGTTTATACTACGTTGACAGTGATGGTGACAGACTGACCAACAACCTGTTTTCTGTTGGTTCAGGATCTGTGTATGCGTATGGTGTTCTCGACAGCGGCTACAAATGGGATCTCTCTGTCGCAGAAGCTCTTGATCTAGGTCAGAGGTCCATATATCATGCAACGTACAGAGACGCCTACAGTGGTGGTGTTGTTAATTGTAAGTAATGGGTTTTCAGTTTCATATTTAAAGGAAAGTATGTATGCATGGGAGTTAATGTCACTTTTGACCAGTGTATTAGGCAGAAATTCAAGAACTGGGTGTGCTAATATGCAAATAGGGTGTGCAAAATAATTTGTTAACACGTGTTACGCGCCAGTTCACAAGTGGATGTCTCTGGGGTAATTTATTTTCACAGATAAAGGTGAAAAAGCTGGATTTTAGATTATATTTCTTCTATAAATGTATATAAAACATAACAATATTGAGAAAGAGCTTGGAAGTGTTGTTTAGCAAAAAAAAACGGCCGTGCAAAAGCAACTGCATGGTTGGCTGGCTAATACACTGCTTTTGACAATCTTTCAGTCCTCACAATGGGTCTACTTGTAGCAGTGAGCTCAGTACTCAACTTTATAGTGTTGCCACAATGGAATATCTTGCTGTAGAAATATATGATACTCCGTCCAGTAGGGGTGACTATCGCCAGTAATTTGACCATTGCGATAGTTAAGTCTATCACGATACTATTGCAATAGTGAGATAATATCATGATAGTATCACGATAGTATCGCGATATTTTAAGAGCATTTGTGTCTTTTAATTGCTAGTTAAAAAAACATGTAGAAAAGTTCAAAATAGTATTGGCTCTCTATCATGTTTTCTTGATGCATACAAATGCACATTTACATATATATATGTGCAGAAATTACTTATTTGTCGGGGAAATAACCAATGACGCGTTTATAATTGAAGATTTTGCCTTTTTGTTACGCACAAGTTTGACCGCCGTTGCCATGTTGGTTTTGGTCTAAACACGAACCGAATGCAAAAAAGTTATACTGTAATTGTCATCGGAAAGCAAAAATCTATTAATTATTGGTATTTACATGTATGCGAGTCGTAATTTATCTTTCAAAACAGACTAGCCCCGATCAAGACCCCTGCATTGTTTCAGGTGCCATCTCGCTCATATCACTAGAGCAGTGGCAGAAAAACTATAACGTGGCTCCAGCGTAAATGGAGTGTCTACAATAGAATTTGCAGCAACTCTGCAGTTCAGGGTGAGAAGGTTCTAGGCCCGTTCTCCATATTTTATCTCGATGTACATGTAGGATGAGCCTGGCATGTTCATTCCTGTTAGGCGCCATATAATCTTTCATGTGTTGGTGGGCCTTAAAATCCCAATTCAATTCAAAACGGACTAGGACGTGTTAAATTATATATTTATTTATTATTACCGAACAAAAAGTCAGAATTGGCTATCCGGTACAAGGTCATAAGTCATCATATAGACCTACCCTCTACCTGTTATGACGTCACTCCCACTTGCTTTGTATGGGTGGGGTAAGATACTGAATGTTGCGAACGACTCAAATATATGCAGATCACTAAGACTATTTCTTTATTCGTTAACTATCAAAAACTATCGATAGTTCATCATACTATCGGCGATTGCTATCGATAGTTCAGTTCAGCATCGATGAATTGCTATTGAGACGGTCACAATCATAATACATCGATAAGACGATGCATCGATACACCACTACCGTCCAGTCACATTATACCAACAGCAGGCCAACCAGTTCTAGCACTACCCTTTATTGTATCGCCTGCATACCATGGCAGACACTTAGGGATCACTTTGTCCAACGTCTATCTGATGTGTGGGAAGCAAGGTCAGATGAATTGAATACAAATTACACAACTTATTTCCCTAAAGTAATTCTGTTTATTGTTGTTCATTTTCAACACAATTTTAACCATTATTGTGTTCCTGTATCTGAAAAAGTGCATAAAGTTTGGGTATATCAGTTTGCTGAATTTGCTTCTTGAAATGCCATTGACGTCCAATTTTATTTTGGCAGAGTTATGCCCCTTTTCATAAAACATAAGTTATTCAGTGCAGAGTTATGCCCTTTTTCATAAAAATAAAACAATTTAAAAAAAGATTCATAATTCACAAAGGTCTTCAGACTTCTTAATTATTTAGATGTTCTTGCTGAGATGTTCACATGTTCCATGGAGTGCCTTTCCATTTGTCACTAAATATGGAAGTATAACTGTTACACATTTTAATATTTCAGTGTATCACATGAAGGAGACTGGCTGGGAATTCATCTCTAGGACAGATGTTCAAGAGCTACATTACAAATTCCAGGAAGAAAAACAAAAGAAATGATCATAAAAACTTATGCAGGAAAACCTTTTAAGTGCTAAACTCAGTTTCGTTGAATGGTGAATTTAAAACAAATAAATAAAAAAATACCACTTATGTGCGATTTGAAATAGACTGGAATCTTGTGCTTGATGGTGTAAGAACTTCATGAGTATATATCGATGCTGGTAAAGCATCGAAGGAAAACAAGTCATCCAAGTCATCAAAGATCTCCTCATCCTCATTCTTTGTTCAGGCCTGGAATTCACCAACCATTTTTGAGAATATTCTTAATAGACTTAAGCTCAAGTATGCAAATTTCAATAACAAATATTTCTGTAAGCGTTCATAACAAGCTGCTATGCATAAATATGATGCATACTAATAAATGTTAACTTCTTACGATTGTTTATCTTTGAAGGTCATGGAAATATTTGTGAACGAATTTTCAGTACTTGAGCTCAAGTCTAAGAATAGTTTTGAAGAATGGTTAGTGAATTCCAGGCCAGATCTTGTGTCTGTATTCCAAAAACTATAATGTATGGAATTAAAAGTTTTCTCCCAAATAACGTTTTGTAATTTTCAGATATTACATAATTCCATAGTTTTGATAAAATATAGAAATGTTGTAGTGAATTTGCAGAGTCCAAATCAATATTTTCTTTTGAATATAAAACTTTTTTGTTGCGTCTTTTTGTTTTGTTTTTTTGTTCGCAACATGTGTTGACGTAATTGATGTAATTTATGAATAAATACGGATGTATGTAAACTTGAATCTACTTTTTATACTATCTTTTATCCCCCAAAAATGGTTGCTGCTTTGACCATCCATTTCTCTGAACTGTATAGATATTGTATATAAATTAGGTGTTTGTCAAATTTCACTTTGTGGTATTTGATATTGCCTGATATACACCAAACCTTAGTTGAAGTTTGCATCACTGAGTTCTCTAATGAGCTAAGATGATGAGCTGAATTGTTGCATGCAATATGGAGTTTACAAAAAAAGGGAATTTTAGCTTGTTACACAATATCAGGTATAAAACAGCTTCTGATTTGGATTTAATTTTATTTGAATGTTTGTTTCAATGAGATCTTGGATGAGTTACACAAAGAAAAAAAATGACGAAAGCATGTGGCAACAAATTACATTTTTAGCATGCTGATCGAGCAAAGCTACAGAACATTTTGTTTTTAGCTCGACTTTACGAAGAATAAGAGAGCTTATGTAATCACCCCGGAGTCTGCGTCCCACATCAAGGTTTGCGTGTAAGCTGTGTTTACAAGTCTATATCTCTTACATTTCTTATCCTAGTACAACCAAATTTGGCCATGGACTTCCTTAAAGCATTATCTTTAGGGCTGCATAAGCAATTTTGGTTCCTGTAACCCATGGGCTCCCATGGAACCTAAATTATGATAGCCCATAAAATGTGTCCTATTTCACATCAAGCTGTGTTTACAAGTCTATATCTCTTACAATTCTTACCCTAGTACAACCAAATTCGGCCATTAGCTTCCTTATAGCATTATCTTAAGGGCTGCTTAAGTAATTTTGGTTCCTGTAACCCCTGGGCTCCCATGGAACCCAAATTCTGATAGCCCTTAAAATGTGTCTGTTTCACATCAAATTTTGCGTGTAAGCTGTGTTAACAGGTCTATATCACTTGCATTTCTTGTCCTAGCTGAAGCAAATTTTGGAGTTGGTTTCCTTATAGTATGTTGTAAAGGGTTGGGTAAGGGTTGGGTAAGTAATTTTGTCTTCCGCAAATTCTGGGCTCCCATGGAACCCAAATTGTGATGGCCCATGAAATGTGCAATAAAGGCAGATCTAGGTTTGCATGTAAGCATGTATATATCTATAATTTTAGTTTGGTTTGGGATTTCTTATAGCATCTTATTCATACTTCACCCATATTGGGGCATGGGCTCCCTCCTCCACCCCCACTTTTTTTTGTGTTGTTTTAGTCAATTATTACACATATATGTTGCCCCCTCACAACCCCCACAACCCCCCCCACCCAACCCTTTTTTTGTTTGTTTTTTCAACACACCACTTTGGTCAGGACTTCAACTAGACGGGCGGTCAGATTAGCCCGATCTGATCAATCGTCTTGTCACGCCAGCTATACGGGATCCTTGCTTCTTGTTTAATTCAAGTCTCTCTCAATCCCTCTCATTTGATGTCTTGCTCCCCTTTTTTTTCGTCCTCTTTAAACATAATGTAGAAAGGATCCTTTATGGCGGTGGCGCAGCAGGATTATACTGATGTCAATCCAACAAGCAGTTTAGGAGGAGTAGCAGTGACAACAAATTTAAAGTTTAAATGTCAAAGGAGGGACGTCCGTGGGCTGATCATGTACTTCTGAACGCTATATGGCTATACTCATGCCACTTTTAAGCGGAATATAAGTGCTGCTCTTCGACTTTTTAGAGCCCCGGGTGGTTTCCGGGGGCCCCCGTTTGGTCACGGGGCAAAGAATAGGGCCACTGCAGATCCCTTTGGAGGGGTAGGCAGAGGGGTAGAATCCCCCCAAATTCATGTTCATTTTATCATTTTTTGTTCATGTTCATTAAAGGTCTTCATCATGATCCCTGCATTGTTTCAGGTGCTATCTCGCTCGCAGCAAAAGAGCAGTGGCAGAAAAACAATAACGTGGTTCCAGCGTAAATGGGGTTTCTACGATAGAATATGCAGCAACTCTGCAATTCAGGGTGAGAAGGTTCTAGGCCCATTTTCCATATTTTATCTCGATGTACATGGAAGATGAGCCTGGCATGTTCATGCCTTTAGGCGCCATATAACCATTTCATGGGTTGGTGCGCCTTAAAACCCCAATTCAATTCAATTCGACTTTTTAGTTGAGGGGTTGTGTCTGCTGGGTGGTATGGGGTGTCTGATGTGTTAGTTTTATATGAGTATACTCTTCACGTATTCTTGGCATTTGTCTGTCGGATATCCACAGCAAATGTCCCATTGTTGGACTCCGAGGTGGGTGAGAAGCGTGGAGAATGAATATCAATTCCCCATTATGGCACCAAAACACGCACACAAAACTACTCGTGCTCCTAAACGATCTCGAGAAGATTCCGAATCAGAATCTGATGAGGATATCTCTCATTTAAATTGGCCTCGTTTTCTTAACATTATCTCTCTAGAGGATGACAAACCTATTACTAGACTCTCTCCTTTTGCCATCTCCAAGGCTTTACTTCTTGTTGAGTGTGCCAAAAAATCACACGACGACAATCTCCTTTCAATTCATACTTTCGTAAACATCCATGTTGAGGTTATTCCTCACATTTCTCTCAATTCTTCAAAGGGTGTAGTACGCTCCAGGGAACTGGAGCACTGCACTCTTGAAGAAATGACTCAAAATCTCAAAACTCATGGTGTGACTGAGGTAACGCGCATCAGTACGAGGCGGAGTGGCAAACTCACTCCTACAAATACTTTTGTGCTTACTTTCAGCACACCAAATCTGCCAAAGACCATAAAAACTGGATATATCATTCTACCAGTTGACCCCTTCATTCCAAACCCTCTTCGATGTTTTAACTGTCAACTCTTTGGTCACCATAGAGAAAGATGCAAGCGAGCTGCTCCTGTCTGTGCCCTTTGCGGCCAGGAGGTCATAGTGACTTCGCCAATTGCAAAAATTCCGCCTTTTGCGTTAACTGGAAGGGGACCCACGGAGCTTTCTCTAAGGATTGTCCGAAGTGGAAGCACGAGAGGGAAATACAGAAAGTTAAGATTGAAAAGAACATTTCTTTTCCTGAAGCTAGGAAACTTGTTGAGAGCCTTATTCCGCCCACTCCATCCGGCAAATCATATGCCGATGCGAGTAGGGTTGAGAAACCAGCTACCAGGTCTATCGCGGTGCAGACCGTGATAACCTGGCCAATAGGCTCCGACGGGTTTGCTGCTATTCCCATCCCTGTTCAGGAATCCTCTAAAACATCTTCAGCCTCTCAAACTGCGTTCCTCTTAAATAAGCCTCCTGTAGCTCCCAAACCTCTTGTGGCTTCCAAGCCTAAAACTCCCAACTATATCCTCAACAACTCCTACACCTACTGCATCTACTTCATCTATTCCGAAATCGACGGACTCTAGTGCAACCAAGAGTCCACCAAAGCCGACGAACTCTTCCAAAGGTTCGTCAAATCCGACGAAGTCTCCCAAGAGTTTGTCACCAATCAGAACTGCTGCCACGGACGTGACTGCAAGAAAAAAGAAAACTCCCGGGTTAGGGAAGCAGTCAAAAGGATCTGATGATCCAATTGAACTGCACAACAGATTTGGAGATGGTGGTTGATGATCCAGCACGTCTGGAACTCCCAAAGTCTCCAAGGTCTACCAAACCCAACGGCCGTAAGCCCATACTTCCGCCTTAGTGACGACAAAATCAAATAAGGTCATTCAATGGAACTGCCAAGGTTTAAAACCTAATTACGATGAAATCAGCTTACTTTTAAATAAGTTTACACAACCCTGTTGCATTTTGTCTCCAAGAAACTTTCTTGAAGACTAGTGATAAGATATCTTTTAAAAGCTATTCATTGTATAACTATATTTGTGATACAGGTGATAAAGCTTCTGGAGGAGTTTCGATTCTTGTGAATCGAAACATTCCTCACAGAACTGGTTTGCCAGGTGTTGCGGTCAGTGTTACGATGCACCGAATTATAACAATATGCTCCTTATATTTACCGCCCAGTTCTTCACTAGACCTTAAAGATCTAAATCACCTAGTTGCACAATTACCATCACCTTTTATACTATTGGGTGATTGTAATGCATACAACTACATTTGGGGTTGTAAGGATATCAACGATAAAGGCAAGAAAGTTGAGGATTTCTTAGCCAGAAACAATTTGTGTCTTTTTAATGATAACAAAACACATACTTATTTACATCCAGCTACAGGCTCTCATTCTTCCATTCATTTAACAATATGCGATCCAACGCTTTTGATGGATTTTTCGTGGAGTGTTGGTGACGACCGATGTGGAAGTGACCACTTCCCCTTATTTCTTGAAAATATCGGCCCTCCACTTCTCGAAAAAAACGCAAAGATGGAAACTTCGCAAAGCCGATTTGGATACGTTTCAATCTCTTTGTGAGGATCAATTAAAGCCTTCCATTTTCGAGGATGTCGAAGTCGCAACTGCTCTTTTTACCAAAACCCTTCATGATATAGCTGATCAAACTATTCCAAAAACCTCGGCAAATCCAAAACGCCCACATAAACCATGGTACGATGATGACTGCAAAAAGGCAGTCAGCGATCGTAAAGCTGCATTGAATGCTTTTAACTTGCAGCCAACTCAAAATAATTTAGATACTTTTCGAGTTTTTCATGCGAAAGCCCGTCGTACTAAGGCTCAGGATAACAAGAGGAAATCCTGGAGATCTTATCTCTTAAGAAGACGTGGGACATGGTCCGGAAAATAAACGGTAAAGGTAATTCTAGTTGTGTAAATCATCTTAAAACTGATAATGAGGATATTACATATGTCAAAGATATTACGAACACTTCGGCAGAAACTTTTTCTAAAAAACTTTTCTGATGAAAATTGTCAACCAAATTTTCTAAAAAAAAAGAAACTAAAAGAACAGAAGAAGCTGAATTTCAAGTCGAAAAACTTGGAGAAATACAATAAACTGTTCACTCTCAAAGAACTTCGAGAATCCCTTAAAAAGGCTCAAGATACATCAGCTGGTCCTGATGATACCCATTATCAATTATTAAAACATTTACCTGAAACCTGTCTCTCTACACTTCTTGATATATTTAATAAGGTTTGGGTGACAGGAAACTTCCCTGATTCTTGGCGGGAGGCTATCGTTATTCCAGTCCCCAAACCTGGAAAGGATCATACGGACCCAATAAATTATCGCCCTATTGCTTTAACGAGTTGTATATGTAAAACCATGGAACGAATGATTAATGAGAGACTCGTTTGGTACCTGGAATCCAACAAGCTGATAACAAAGTATCAAAGTGGATTCCGGCGCCAACGTGGCACAACAGACAATCTCATTTGATTTGAATCATTTATTAGGGAAGCTTTCGTAAAGAAAGAACATCTTGTCGCTGTATTTTTTGACTTGGAGAAGCTTATGATACTGCATGGAAGTACGGTATTATGAATGATCTTCATGACCTTGGTCTTAGAGGCCGATTACCCATTTTTATAGAGAAATTCTTAGATGATAGTTTCGTGTCCGAATGGGTTCAACCCTCTCTGACATTCATGAACAGGAATCGGTGTGCCACAGGGCAGCATACTCTCTGTCACCCTTTTTAATATAAAAATTAACAGTATAGTTAAATGCATCAATCCTGGTGTGGATTGCTCTCTGTATGTTGACGACTTTGTTATTTGTTATCGTGCAAAAAACATGAACACTATAGAGAGACAACTTCAACAATGTCTCAATAAACTTCAGACCTGGTCTGATGAAAATGGTTTTAAATTTTCTAAATCTAAAACTAATTGTATGCATTTTTGTCAACTACGTTAACATCATGAAGACCCTCATCTAACACTGGATGGGTCACCAATACCAGTAGTGGATGAGACAAAATTCCTTGGTCTTATTTTCGACCGTAAATTAACGTTTATACCACACCTTAAATACTTGAAGGCCAAGTGCCTTAAAGCTCTTAATTTACTTAAAGTTGTTGCAAACACTAACTGGGGAGCGGATCGTAAAGTCCTCTTGCGACTTTACAGGTCTCTTATCAGATCCAAGCTGGACTACGGCTCGATAGTATATGGATCGACTCGCAAGTCGTACTTGCAGATGCTCGATCCTATACATAATCAAGGATTACGACTCGCCTTAGGTGCCTTTCGTACATCACCAGCCGAAAGTCTATATGTTGAAGCTAATGAACTATCACTGTCTCATAGACGGGACAAATTAGCCCTTCAATACGCCATTAAATTAAAGTCTAACCCTTCAAACCCAACTTTCGATAATGATTTTAATCCAAATTATGAACCTCTTTTTGATCGAAAACCGAAGGCCATTCGATCATTTGGTCTTCGTATTAAACCAAAATTAAGAGACACTGAAATCGACCTAAATTTAATTGCCAAGTTCAAAGTACCACAAATTCCACTGTTGATCTTTGTTATAGTAACAAATCCAGTACAGACCCTACTGTCTTTCAAAGCAAATTTAATGAAATTAAATCGAAATACAGTAACTTTCAACATATATATACAGATGGTTCTAAAGATGGAGATAAGGTAGCTGCAGCAGCTGTTATTCACAAACACAGCATAAAGAGCCGCCTGCCTGACAAGGCCTCTATCTTTTCAGCTGAACTTAAGGCAATTGAACTTGCCTTAAAATATATTCAGGAATCTGATGATGACCATTTTGTAATATTTTCTGATTCCCTTTCATCTCTTCAAGCACTGGGTAATATGAAACATGATAACCCAGTTGTGCTTCAACTTTTAGAAAAGTACAATTCTCTTATAATTGATAATGTTATTATTTTCTGCTGGCTTCCAAGCCATGTAGGAATACGTGGTAATGATAGAGCTGATAGTGCTGCTAAGGCAGCATTAGATTTACATATATCTAATACCAAATTACCTTATACTGATTTTAAAAGTTGTATTAACACATATATTCGTAACTCTTGGCAAACCGCTTGGGATTTGTCAGTTAACAATAAACTCCATTCAATTAAACCGTTACTCAGAGAATGGCGTTCTTCTAGTAGACCCATTCATCGAGAGGAAGTTGTCCTAGTCCGGTGCAGAATAGGGCATACACGTTATACTCATTCATATTTATTACAAGGTGAGCAATTACCAGAATGTATACCTGCTTTGCACCGTTAACGGTCAAACACATATTGCTGGAATGTGTAGACTTTGATCCTATGCGTCAAAGGTACTACAATGTTAATACTATGACCGAGTTATTTAATACTATAGATTTTAGTCTAGTTTTAGATTTCCTGAAGGAAGTCAGACTATATAAATCATTATATGTTCTTGTATATATTTACTTTTTTATATACCCGTTTTCGGGCATTTGTTGATTTACATATATAGTTTATATTACTACCATATCATCCTTTATTTTTTAATAGTTTTATCTATATTTACATTAATTTTTTAATTAATCCTTCATTTCTTCATCTTTCGTCAGTTTTTGCGCACAATATGACCTATTTATGTGTCGACGTGCTGTAAAACACCATTCATTCATTTTTTTACATATTTCTGTGTTGTTTTAGTCAATTCTTACACATATACCCCCCCCCCCCCCCAACTTGAAACTTTTTCTTTTTTTTACATTTTAGTCAATTCTTACACATATATGTTGCCCCTCCATCCCCTTCCACCCCCCATTTTTTTTTTTAACATATTTCTGTGTTGCTTTTGACAATTCTTACACATGTTGCCCCCTCCCCACCTGCCTCCCCACCCCACCACCACCACCACACACACACACTCGAAACATTGTTCGTGATTGTTCGTCGGTACAATCGTGTCCGCTTTATAACTCTGACAATATTGGAAGGATTTTCAAATAACTTCGCACAATTGCTCACCACAACAAGACGATGTGTCGCGCACAAAACCCAGGTCCGTGGTTTCAAGGTCAGGTCACACTTAGAGGTCAAAGGTTGTCCATTCGTCTGTACAATCGTGTCCGCTTCATAACTCCGACAATAATTGATTGATTTTCAAATAACTTCGCAAAATTGCTCACCACAACAAGACGACGTGTCGGGCACAAAATCCAGGTCAGTGGCTCCAAGGTCAAGGTCACACTTAGAGGTCAAAGGTCAAAACAAAGTGCTTTCGTGTCCGGTTAATAACTCTGACATTCATAAACAGATTTTCAAATAACTTGGCACAATTGCTCATCACAACTAGACGACGTGTCGCGCACAAAACTCAGGTCCTTGGCTCCAAGGTCAAGGTTACACTTAGAGGTGAAAGGTAAAAACAAAGGTCAAGGTCACATTTAAAGGTCAAATTGTGTCCAGTCAGCAACTCTGGCATTCCTGGATGGATATTCAAATAACTTGGCACAAGTGCTCAGCACAACCAGACGACATGTCGCGCACATAATCCAGGTTCATCGCTCCAAGGTCAAGGTCACACTTAGAGGTCAAAGGTCAAATCATGTCCGGTCAATAACTGGCATTTCTTGACGGATTTTGAATTAACTTGGCACAAGTGCTCACCACAACAACATGATGTGTCGCGCACAAAATCCAGGTCCGTGGCTTCAAGATCAAGGTCACACATAGGTCAAAGGTCAAATCATGTCCGGTCAGTAACCTGGACGGATTTTCAAATTACTTGGCACAAGTGCTCAACACAATAAGACAGTGTGTCCTGGATGGATTTTCAAATAACTCGTTTTAATTATTTATTTTTTCATTAAATTTTTTTTTTCTTGATTTTTTTTTTTCAATTTTCTTTAAAAATATATATATTTTTTTAACTTTTTAAATATTTGTTTGTTTTAATTTTTCAAATTTTTTTTTCTTCAATTTTTCAATTTTTTGTTTTTTTATATATATATTTTTTTCTTAATAATTTTTTTTTTTCTGTTGGTTTCATATTGCTCCAAGGTCAATGTCACACTTACAGGTCACTTCGGGGGCATTTGTCACTTACTGTGACATTTCTTGTTTACATATATTTCTGTGTTGTTTTGGGAAATTCTTACACATAGCTATGTTGCACCCGTCCCCACCCCGCACCCACACCCCCTATGCTCGAAACTGGAATATTTTTATTTAATGTTTATTATTTTTTACATATATCTGTGTTGTTTTGGTAAATTCTTACACATAGCTTCTTACACGTATATGTTGCCCTCTCCACCCCACTCCCTGCCTCATCACCCACCCCCTATCCCCTCACCCTGCACTCGAAACTCGATTTTTATGCCCCATTTTTCGAGGGCATATACCGGACCGTAACTTCACAACACCTGCAGGGATTTATAAATAACTTGGCACAAGTGATCACCATAACAAGACAATGTGTCGCGCGCAAAACCCAGGTCCGTACCTCAAAGGTCAAGGTCACACTTGAAGTTCATAGGTCAAAAACAGGTACGCAATTTCGTGTCCGGACTGTAACGTCACAACCCCTGCAGGGATTTTTAAAATAACTTGGCACAAGTGATCACCATAACAAGATAATGTGTCACGCTCAAAACCCAGATCCGTACCTCAAAGGTCAAGGTTACACTTGAAGTTTATAGGTCAAAAACAGGTACGTAATTTCGTGTCCAGACCGTAACGTCACAACCACTGCAGAGATTTTTAAATTACTTGGCACAAGTGATTTCCATAACAAGACGATGTGTCGCACGCAAAACCCAGGTCCGTACCTCAAAGGTCAAGGTCACACTTGCAGTTCATAGGTCAAAAACAGGTACGCAATTTCGTGTCCGGACCGTAACGTCACAACCCCTGCAGAGATTTTTAAATAACTTGGCACAAGTGATCACCATAACAAGACGATGTGTCGTGCGCAAAACCCAGGTCTTCAAGGTCAAGGTCACACTTGGAGGTCAAAAGTCAAATTGTGTCCGGTCAATAACTCTGGCATTCATGGACAGATTTTCAAATAACTTGGCACAACAAGACGATGTGTCGCACACAAAATTCAGGTTTGTGGCCCCAAGGTCAAGGTCACATTTAGAGGTCAAAGGTCAAATAGTGTCCGGTCAATAACTTGCATGCCTGGACGAATTTTCAAATAACTTGGCACAAGTGCTCACCACAACCAAACGAGGTGTCGTGCACAAAATCCGGGTCCATGGCTCCAAGGTCAAGGTCATACTTAGAGGTCAAAGGACACTTCGGGGGTATTTATCACTTACAGTGATATTTCTTGATTTTTTTTTACATATTTCTATGTTGTTTTTGTCAATTCTTACACATAGCTATCTTGTGGTATATACTAGCTATATAATTTATTATTCTCTGAAAAATCGAATAGTCGAGCTGCGCTGTTCTCTGACAGATCTTGCTTTAATAGCTCTACTGGTCGTTATTTAAAGTAGCTATCCCGCCAACAACAGCCGAATTTTACAACATCTGTACATCGTTTTTAAACCTACAGATGACGAGGTATGAATATAGCTTAGATAATTTGAGAATCCAAACTCTATAGACAGAATATAAACAGTTTTAACCAGCCATTCCAAACCCAAAAACTGGAGCGTCAAATTAAGAGTTACCAACTTGTAATTCATTTTACGCATATTTGATCACGGGTATTTTAAGAAACCGTGAATAAACATGTACTTTTAATTGGCACATACATTATTATATGACCTGGACACCTGGATAGTTTCGATATAAAACACTTGTAGTGTAGTTTTGGATAGATTTTGACGAAACTTCACAGGAAGCATCCTTGCCTGGTCTCTCAGATTTGTACAAATCGTCCCGATCTGTCAACAAATATGTCTTCCATTACTAAAACTATAACAATCTTTAACGACTTGTGAACCAATGACCCATTTGCTTTTAAACTTGATCAAAAGAATTCTCAGAACTCTTTCTCAAATTTATTTAAATTTTCCATACCCATCAATAAATAGGACCACCATTGCTAAAAATAACGAGAAATGTCACTAAAGTGACAAATGCCCCCAAAGTGGTTTTGACCTTGGAGCCACGGAGCTGCCGCACTTCGGGGGCAATAAAATAAATCTTAATTACTTTTTGTTGATGTTTTGTTTTCTCATGAAAAAAACATGGTTCATGGGTTCATGTGTGTGTGTGTGTGTGTGTGTGTGTGCGGGGGACTTGTTTTATTGGTTATGTTAATCTAAGGATCCTTCATGTGAAGTTTGCTTACGCAGTTTATGAGAAGTCATCTAAGGATCCTTCATGTGAAGTTTGGTTACGCAGTTTATGAGAAGTCGTTAAAGACTGTTGACGATAGGCAAGGACGACAGATGAACGACAAATCACAATAGCTCTCTCTGAGACTTTGGCTAAGGTGAGCTAAATAGGAACAATTTAGACCCAGAAAGACCTGTATATCTCTGCTTGCTAAATGGAAATATAAGGAAGGATAGAGTTTATTGTCTACTTAATTATTTATTAAAAAGACCAAAACAGTGTAACAACATATTACATCTATGCAAAACAATTCAGAAGAATAAAGGCAATATTTAGTTAACACTCAACTCTGCCTAATGAAGATTGTTAATTGCTACCATTGCATAATCAATGTCAATATGAATGAGCAGTGAAGAATTTCTGGACCAGACATAAAAGTACGACCTTGACACCTAACCCTGACCTTAAAACATAAGACCCCCAAAAAATGGTGTGTAAAGCACGGCCTATTACAGATACATCAAACAAGAAAAAATATCACCAGTAAGTGACAAATGCCCCCAAAAAAGGGTTTCTTATAGTCATTCCTACATTGTGGAAATGTTAGATGGTTAATGGTAGGTATAGTGACAACACAATGGTAAATGTTTGGTATAGTGACAACACAATGGTAAATGGTAGGTATAGTGACACACAATGGTAAAGGGTAGGTATAGTGACAACACAATGGTAAAGGGTAGGTATAGTGACAACATAATGGTAAATGGTAGGTATAGTGACAACACAATGGTAAATGTTTTGTATAGTGACAACACAATGGTAAAGGGTAGGTATAGTGACAACACAATGGTAAATGGTAGGTATAGTGACAACACAATGGTAAAGGGTAGGTATAGTGACAACACAATGGTAAATGGTAGGTATAGTGTCAACACAATGGTAAAGGGTAGGTATAGTGACAACACAATGGTAAATGGTAGGTATAGTGACAACACAATGGTAAATGGTAGGTATAGTGAAACACAATGGTAAAGGGTAGGTATAGTGACAATACAATGGTAAATGTTTGGTATAGTGACAACACAATGGTAAATGGTAGGTATAGTGACAACACACCATCTGATCCTGCTAAACATGTTTGTGCAAATTAGATTATTTGATCTTTGAGCTCTTGGTGTGACCATTGAGGCATTGACCTGATTCTTGCAGACGACACACCTTCTCATCTTGCTGAACATTTCTGTGTAGTTATATCATGGCGTTCGGTATACATTAAAGGTTGTACCCAGAAAAAAGTGAGTGGTCTGCCTCCACCATGAAAAAAATAGACAGTCATATATAGACTTAAATGTGCTGAACATTATGTAAAACACCATTCAACCAAACACCTTCAGTAATTTAGGAGTTATCGATGAGCACGATTTCACTCATTTGACCTTTGACCTCTCAAGTTTAATAATATTTTATTGTAGATATGTTACAATACATCTCAAGTGTGACACTTTGATGTACTGACCCGATTATTGTGCGTGACACAACCTTTCATTGTACTTAACATTTGTATTCCAATCAGTACTTTCACAGTTACGGCCGAGTCATGATTTTGAGTCTTTTATTTCATCTCAAATGGTGACAACCTTTGTGGTACGGATCTGATTTTTGTGCGACACACCTCAATGTGATCAACATTTTGGTGAAGTTTCATAATGTTTTTTTTTAACTTAATTCTTTTCGAAGTTAAAGTCGAGACACAATTTTGATCTTGACCTCCCAAGTGTGATCTTGACCTTTAAGATATGGACCAGATTCTTGTGCTCCACACACCTTCTCATTGTGATTAACATGAGTGTGAAGTATCATGAAATTCCCTTTAGCACTTTCAAAATTATGGCTAAGACACAATTTTGATTCCTTTGACCTCCAAGTTTGGCCTTGACCTTTGTGGTAGGGTCCTAATTTTTGCGTGCAACTTACCTTCTAATTGTGTTAAACATTCTTGCGAAGTTTTATGAAATTCTCTTCAATACTTTAAAGTTATGGCCGAGACAACTATTTCGGACGGATGGAAAATCTGTTTAGGTTTAGAGGACTTCCACATTGTTCTCCCTATTGTTTAATAGCCGGAAAAGAAAACACAACCAGTATAAACCTACAGAATGAATAGAGTGTACAGTTAATATTGTTCGAGTAGCACCATGAACGTTATTGGGTAGTCAGATGGACAGACAAATGCGACATGAACGAAATGACTATATTCTAAATTTTGATTAAAAAACAACACATCACAGTATTACACAATAATTTGTCCATAATCCTGACGCCTGCTCTTCTTCACTTTCAATATCAGAATAGTCTCCCTCTTCGCTTGCTTCACTAAGAGAATCGGAGTTATCTCCCTCAAAATCATCGACTCCATACTGCAACCGAGATTTTATAGTGTCTTCTGACTTGCACCGCTTTGCTGATTTGTTTTTATGCTCACCAGAAATATTGCTGATGTACTCTCCGTCAGTATAATTTCCAATGTCACTTAACCCTCGACTTGTAGCCTGAATTTGCAATTCGTCATACTGATGTTGGTAAGTATGCGTATCACTTCTTAATCCCATTCCTACATTTACACTGGAACCATGGCTGCATTTGATTAAGCTATTGGCATTATAATGCATGTTTGTATAGTGGTCAGTAGACCGGGTGGACTGGAGAGCCAATCCCTTGTCTTGCCTACTTCCTGTTCCGATTTGTGAATACTGGTCCCCGGCATCGCCGTACCCAGAACTAGACAAGCATGCCGTCACTGACGGGTCAATAGAGTCGTACTGATCAGGGGTTGAAAGTTTAGACGTGTTTGACTGTTTTTTCTTTGCATGGTGGGCGTGAACACATTTAGACAGGTAGCCCATGATTGGCATTGGTAGAGGAACGGACCAAGGGTCTGGTTCTGGGGTAGAAAAGTCCTGAAACGTAAAATATTCTTATCTTTATCATATAACCATGTGCATTCAACCAAAAAGTATAAAAGGTAGGTTCATTAAGATCTTTGGGTCTAGATGTAAACATGGTCGCAAGTATAACAATATATGCACATTGTGATACTGACTGCAAACAGCTTCCAATTATGGGCACTAATTTCATGTGATCATACATGTACTTTTCAAAAGATACTTTATTACCAGTCTTCCATAATTTTAATTACCGGTACACCTATACCTGTAGTAAATGATAGTTCAGCAGGTCATTCATTTCCTTCTGTCCACGTCTGTCTTTAAAGGCTAGTGGTGACCTTCCATCCTACAAAAATAAATGTATTGTCTTAACATGTTTTTATCTTTCTGGATAAAAATAATTTATTTCTGATAAAAGAATGTTTAAACTACTGTAAGAAATGTTTATTTGCAAACTTCTTATTTTAGGACATTTAGCAGACAAGTGGGCAAATTAAAAATGTATGTTAAGTAAAAATAAGTATAAAAGTCGAACAGGAAATGCAGATATCACAGAACACAGTAAACCCAAAAACACGCAAAAAGACATGAATGGCAATGTTAATAAGGAATAAAGGCATATGACTTCACAAGCATAAAAAGGTTGGCAATAGAGCTACCACCTTGGAACGGTCAATGGCAAAAAAGGTTGCTGGGGGTTTAAACCAGGTTCTAGAATGCACCAAACCTCACACTTGCCCTACTGTCATCCCAATAAAACGGGTCAGTGTAAATTTATAAAGAAATCCCCGCCATGAACTATTCTCTAACCAACAAGGCAGCATTAATAGGCAACCCACAGTGAATGATTTTACTTTTTTTTCAGTTAAAGTGGTTGTTGCACTATTCTCAAACAAGTTTTACTTAAAATAAGGTTGAAAGAATTATCAAAATCCCATATCAAATAAAAGAAATATGACTTATTAACAAATTGCAAAGTCTTCTAAATGGTGCTAAATGGAGGTGTCCACCTTGAATGATGACATCTTCACGCCCTTTTTACAAATAAATAATGGCATATCGATTAATATCTTTAAAAGCAAAGAAAACTACAGGTTGTTCTTAGTAAAAACAGATGTCTCCCCAGTTGTCTCCCCACCCACTGGGGAAAGGGCCACAAATCCGCCAAAAAATCATTCAACTGGAACACGATGAAGACATGCGCAACTAGGCTTGGCAATGCTCATTTCTACCAAGTTTCAGTGAAATGCGGCCAGAGCATCAGGAAAACTAGTCCAGACAAAGTTTGTGTATGAAAAACGTTAAAGGACCATAACTCGAATAAACAACTCTGTGGCAGAGCACTGAAAACAAGAGTACTCAAATGCCAAATTGTCGGAACCAATCAGATTTATTCCGTCGTAGTTTCGTATAATATTTTTTGAAATATCTAAACATTGTATGGTTTAAACAAGAGGCCCAAGAGGGCCTGTGGAAGCTCTACTGGCTAACATGGCTCTTATAACATCAATGAAGCGAGTGACTGCCATTTATGTTTTATTGGAAGTTTCGGGCAAAAAACAGCTTTTTGACTAAATCAAGGGCCATAACTAAAAAATCTGGTAAAGCTTGGTAAAGATCAGATGAAAAATAAAGTCCCTACCGTATAAACGAGGCAAAATATAGCATTTTTAACTAAATCAAGAGCCATAAATCTTCTGTTACTGGTCCGACTGGTCCAACACAGAGCTAAAAAAAAAATCAAAAAAAAATCAAAAAAATACGGAGCCCCGCATGTGACATGCAGAAAAAATAATAGTAGAGCGTTCGCACACTGTAGCTAGAGTGTTCACACGCTGTAGTAGAGCGTTCGCACGCTGTAGTAGAGCATTCGCACACTGTAGCTAGAGCGTTCGTACGCTTTAGTAGAGCGTTCGCACGCTGTAGTAGAGCGTTCGCACACTGTAGCTAAAGCGTTCACACACTGTAGTGGTGTGTGTGGGGTGATGGGGGGTGCGAGGAGGAAGGAGCCCATGCCCAAATAAGGAAGTATGAATAAGATGCATAATGCTATAAAAAATCCTAAACCAAAATTATAGATATATACAACAGCTTAAGTATGTACTAGTGGGGGAGGGAAGTGGGATGGTGGGTGGGGGTGGGGTGAGGGGGTGGGGGGGGGGGGGCAACATAGATATATGTGTAAGAATTGACCAAAAACACAGAAATATGTAAAAAAAAAAAATATGGAGCGGGGGGAGTGGGGGGCATGGGGCGAGGAGGAGGGAGCCCATACCCCAATATGGGTGAAGTATGAAAAAGATGCATAATGCTATAAAAAAATTCCTAGGGGCAGGGGGCGAGGAGGTGGAGGGAGCCCATACCCCAGTATGGGTGAAGTATGAAAAAGATGCATAATGCTATAAAAAAAATCCTAAACCAAAATTATAGATATATACAACAGCTTAAGTAGGGGGAGGAAAGTGGGAGGGGAGGGGAGAGAGGGGTGGCAACATAGCTATATGTGTAAGAATTGAGCAAAACCACACAGAAATATGTAAAAATGGAGCGGGGGTGGGGCTAGGAGGGGCAGGGGGCGAGGAGGAGGAGGGAGCCCATACCCCAATATGGGTGAAGTATGAAAAAGATGCATAATGCTATAAAAAAACCTAAACCACATATAGATATATACAACAGCTTAAGTACGTACTAGTGGGGGAGGGAAGTGGGAGGGTGATGGGGGAAGGGGTGGTGGGGCCAACATAGCTATATGTGTAAGAATTGACCAAAACAACACAGAAATATGTAACATAAAATATATAAAACAAGAGGCCCAAGAGGGCCTGTGGACGCTCTACTGGCTAAAAAAGCTCTTATAGATTTAGATAGATATAGCTAGATATAGCTCTCTTCTCCTATAGATTTAACGAAGGAAAATACAATATAGCATTTTTCAACAAATCAAGGGTCATAACTCTGTTATTACTGACAAGATCTAGCTGGTTTTCGAAATTGTCCAAGATTTCATTGATATACCGCGCTTTGCACAAGTAGACATCATACTGAGGCTTCCTGCCAAATTTCGTAGAAATCCAACAAGCCATTTAAGAGGAGTAGCGCCGACAAGAAATTTAAAAAAAAAAGTCAAAGGGCCATAACTCCGTCAAAAATCAGCAAACTGGAACAAAAGCATGATATGCACAACTAGACATTTTACCGATGCTTCCTGCCAAGTTTCGTCGAAAGTCCACAAGGCATTTAGGATGATTAGCGCCGACAAGACATTTTAAAGTAAGTGTCCAGTAATTAAAAAGATAATGAAAAAAATATTACAAAAAAATAATAATTCAAATCAATCAAAACAAAAAATAACAAGAGGTCAATGACCTTGAAGCTCTACTGATAGATTTTGATAGCTAGGTGATCAGCATTCCTGTGAAGTTTCATAAAAAAATGTCAGGTAGTTTCAGAGGAGTAGTCGCTACAAGTTGAAGTTTTTACTATATAACTCTAGGTAAACAAAGATGGCCACTGGCAGCCATGTTTAATGTCGAATCAAAGTAATTTTCGACAAGGATCAACATCTTGTCATTCTGATCATTTCAGAAAAAGTCCCATATCAATATCACTTACAGTTTTCAAGAAGTAGTCGCTACAACCTTTTTTTTAAAAAATCTGTTTTTAGCCATGGCGGCCATCTTGAATTTCCGGCCGACCTAAAAAAATTCTGGGATCAATTAGACATCAAGAGCAACATTCCTGTGAAGTTTCATAAAAATGTGTCAAGTAGTTTCAGAGAAGTAGTCGCTACAAGTTGTTACTATATAAATTTATGTAAACAAAGATGGCCGCTAGCAGCCATGTTTAAAGTTGCATCGAAATAAATTTCGACAAGGATCAACATCATGTCATGCTGATCATTTTAGAAAATGTCCCATATCAATATCACTTACAGTTTTCAAGAAGTAGTCCCTACAAATGTATTTATTTTAAATCTATTTTTAGCCGTGGCGGCCATTTTGAATTTCCGGCCAGCCTGAAATTTTGCTAGGATCAACTAGACATCAAGAGAAACATTCCTGTGAAGCTTCATGAACATCCGTCAAGTAGTTTCAGAGGAGTAGTCGCTACAAGTTTTTACTATATAACTCTATGTAAGCAAAGATGGCCGCTGGCAGCCATGTTTAACGTCGAATCAAAACGATTTTTGACAACGACCAACATCATGTCATGCTGATCATTTTAGAAAAAGTCCCATATCAATATCACTTCTAGTTTTCAAGAAGTAGTCGCTACAAACTTATTTTTTAAAAATCTATTTTTAGCTGTGGCGGCCATCTTGAATTTCAGGCCGATCTGAAATTTTGCTAGGATCAATTACACATCAAGAGCAACATTCCTGTAAAGTTTCATGAAAATCCGCCAAGTAGTTTCAGAGGAGTAGTCGCTACAAGTTTTTACTATATAACTATATACTATAAACGATTTTTGACAACGACCAACATCATGTCATGCTGATCATTTTAGAAAAAGTCCCATATCAATATCACTTATAGTTTTCAAGAAGTAGTCGCTACAAACTTGTATTTTAAAAATCTATTTTTAGCTTTGGCAGCCATCTTGGATTTCACATCAACATGAATTTTTGCTAGGATCAACTAGACTTCATGGGCAACATTTCTGTAAAGTTTCATGAATATCCATCCAGTAGTTTCAGAGGAGTAGTCGCTACAAATAAAAGTTTACGGACGGACGGACGGACGGACAGACGGACGACGGACGCCGCACCACGGCATAAGCTCTGCTGATCTCTGATCAGAAGAGCTAAAAACTGTTACCCCCGGGGCGCGTCCAAATTTGACACCAGGGTCACCATTTGAACAAACTTGGTAGAGGACCATAAGCTGATGCTACATGTAATATATGAGAGCTCTGTGCCATGTGGTTCCAGAGAAGAAGATTTTTTTCAGTTTTTGCCTATACAAGCCTAAGTAAAACTGTGACCCCCAGGGTGGGGCCAAATGTGACCAATGGGTCACCATTTGAACAAACTTGGTAGAAGACCATAAGCTTATAGCAAATGCAAAATATTAAACCTTTGGCTCTTGCAGTTTCAGAGAAGAAGATTTTTTAAGTTTTTCCCCATACATGTCTATGTAAAACATGTGACCCTTGGGGCGGGGTTAAATGTGACCCGAGGGTCACCATTTGAACAAACTTGGTAAAGGACCATAAGCTTATAGCAAATGCAAAATATTAAACCTCTGGCTCTTGCAGTTCCAGAGAAGAAGATTTTTGCAGTTTTTCCCTATACAAGCATTTATGTAAAACTGTGACCCCCGGGGCGGGGCCAGATGTGACCCCAGGGTAACATTTGAACAAAATTGGTAAAGGACCATAAGCTTATAGCAACAGCAAAATATTAAACCTCTGGCTCTTGCAGTTTCAGAGAAGAAGATTTTTTAAGTTTTTCCCTATACATGTCTATGTAAAACATGTGATCCTTGGGGCGGGGCCAAATGTGACCCAAAGGTCACCATTTGAACAAACTTGGTAAAGGACCATAAGCTTATAATATATGTAAAATATCAAACCTCTGGCTCTTGTCGTTTCCGAGAAGAAGATTTAAAAAAAAAAATCCTATATACATATAAGTCTATGTAAAACTGTGACCCTCGGGGCGGGGACAAATTTGACCCAAGGGGCACCATTTGAACAAACTTAGTAGAGGACCATAAGCTGATGCTACATGTAATACATGAGAGCTCTGTGCCATGTGGTTCCAGAGAAGAAGATTTTTTTCATTTTTTCCCTATACAAGCCTATGTAAAACTGTGACCCTCGGGGTGCGGACAAATGTGACCCCTGGGTCACCATTTGAACAAACTTGGTAGAGGACCACAAGCTTATAGCAAATGCAAAATATAAAACCTTAAAATCTTGCAGTTTCAGAGAAGAATTTTTTTTAAGTTTTTCCCTATACATGTCTATGTAAAACATGTGACCCTTGGGGCGGGGCCAAATGTGACCCGAGGGTCACCATTTGAACAAACTTGGTAAAGGACCATAAGCTTATAGTAAATGCAAAATATCAAACCTCTGGCTATTGTAGTTTCCGAGAAGAAGATTTTTAATAGAAAATCCTATATAAATCTATGTAAAACTGTGACCCCCGGGGCGGGGACAAATTTGACCCCAGGTTCACCATTTGAACAAACTTAGTAGAGGACCATAAGCTGATGCTACATGTAATACATGAGAGCTCTGTGCCTTGTGGTTTCAGAGAAGAAGATTTTTTCAAGTTTTTTCCTATATGTCTATATGAAAAACATGCAAAACCTCAATATACAAACTTTGGACCCCCGGGGCACGGCCATTTTTGACCCCGGGGACTTTATTTGAACAAACTTGACAGTCTAGGCGTTGGCGATCATTTTAAAAGAAAAACTGTTGAAATCTGTCCAGCGGTTCTGGAGAAGAAGATTTTTTAAGGTTTCGACTATATATGGTAATGGCAGCCATCTTGGATGTAGCGCTGACCTAATTTTAACAAATCTAAAAAGCATTCATCTAAGGATCATCCACGTGAAGTTTGGTCAAAATTAGCCAAGCAGTTTCTGAGGAGAAGTCGTTTGAAGAAAAGTTAACGGATGGACGACGGACAGACGACGGACGACAGACAACACACCATCCCATAAGCTCTGCTGGCTCTTGGCCAGTAGAGCTAAATATCGAGTTTCGAGTGAGGGGATAAGGCGGGGGTGGGGGGAGGGGAGCGAGGCGAGGAGGAGGGAGCCCATGCCCCAATACGGGTGAAGTATGAATAAAATGCATAATGCTATATGTAGTACAGTGTGCGAACGCTCTAGCTACAGCGTGCGAACGCTCTACTACAGCGTGCGAATGCTCTACTAGAGCGTGCGAAGCTCTAGCTACAGCGTGCGAACGCTCTAGCTACAGTGTGCGAACGCTCTACTACAGCGTGCGAACGCTATAGCTACAGCTACAGTGTGCAATCGCTCTACTACAGTGTGCGAACGCTCTAGCTACAGCGTGCAAATGCTCTACTACAGCGTGCGAATGCTCTAGCTATAGCGTGTAGTAGAGCGTGCGAACGCTTTATATTATTTTTTCTGCATGTCACCTGCGGGGCTCCGTAGAAAAAAACAAAAAAAGTTTTTTTTTAAAATTTAAAAAAAAAAAAGAAAAAAAAGAAAAAAGAAAGCCATAAAATCTGCTAAAGTTTGGCTAAGATCAGATGCAAAATAATACATGAGAGCTCTGTGCCATGTAGTTCCAGAGAAGAAGATCTTTTTCAGTTTTTCCCTATACAAGCCTATGTAAAACTGTGACCACCGGGGTGGGGCCAAATGTGACCCCTGGGTCACCATTTGAACAAACTTGGTAGAGGACCACAAGCTTATAGCAAATGCAAAATATTAAACCTCTGGCTCTTGCAGTTTCAGAGAAGAAGATTTTTTAAGTTTTTCCCTATACATGTCTATGTAAAACATGTGACCCTTGGGGCGGGGCCAACTTGGTAAAGGACCATAAGCTTATAGTAAATGCAAAATATCAAACCTCTGGCTGTTGTAGTTTCCGAGAAGAAGATGAAGAGGACCATAAGCTGACACTACATGTAATACATGAGAGATCTGTGCCTTGTGGTTTCAGAGAAGATTTTTTAAAGTTTTTTCCTATATGCGTATATGAAAAACATGCAAAACCTCAATATACAAACTTTGGACCCCCGGGGCACGGCCATTTTTGACTTTATTTGAACAAACTTGATAGTCTTGGCTTTGGCGATCATTTTAAAAGATAAACTGTTGAAATCTGTCCAACGGTTCTGGAGAAGAAGATTTTTTAAGGTTTCGACCATATATGGTAATGGCAGCCATCTTGGATGTAGCGCTGACCTAATTTTAACAAATCTAAAAAGCATTCATCTAAGGATCATCCACGTGAAGTTTGGTCAAAATTAGCCAAGCGGTTTCTGAGGAGAAGTCGTTTGAAGAAAAGTTAACGGACGGACGGACGACGGACGACGAAAGACGGACAACACACCATCCCATAAGCTCTGCTGGCCCTTGGCCAGTAGAGCTAAAAATGTTGCATTATATAAGGCCCTGAACCTTCAGTTCAGTAGACACATAGTAGACGACGCTCTAACCGACTGCACCAAAGGCAAGTTTGTTGCGGTATTAAAAAGTATATAACAAATGCCACGATCTGCAATCTCATTTTTCCGATAATTTGGCATGTGAGTGATCCCGAAAATGAAAATGATGACAATATGTGAAATTATTGCATATGCATTTACAAGCTCCATTTACTTTCAGTGTAACAGGAAACGTCAATATTCGCTCATATTGACATGTAGTAAAGTCATATTGGGTGTGTAATGTACTCATACATGATTGGTGCAATTTTCTGTTCATGTCAAAGAAAGTATGTCACGTGATGTAAACAATGTTGATTTCATTTTGAAAATTCCCACGGTGTAACGACAATATGTTTTTGGTGAAAATTAAATGTTACAACCTATTTTATTGTTCTAATTCAAAAATGCGCTAGCAATAAAAAGGTTATTAACAGATTTATATTGGGATATATGCACTCGTTCTTTCGCACATAAATACTGCGCTCCTAAAGTCGTGCAATATTAATATGCAAAAGAACTCGTGCATATATCCCAATATAAATCTAATAACCAATAAGTATTCTTCATAGTGATGCATTGTTGCAAATTTAGTTCAAATCCACTGAAAACTGTACGAGGGATTGGGTGGAGACACTTGCAGTTTTCCAAGTGCAATATATAGAGAATATTATGTCAGTGCCTTTTACTATCAAGTTTATTAGGCGAGCCATTCTTCGTTTTCGTGCCGAGCCTAATAAACTTTATACTATAAGGCACTGACATAATGTTCTATTTATCATGTAGATTATCCACATTTTTGGTATGAATTACTATTGTTATCTATTTCGCATGTTGTTGTTTTTTGTTTGTTTTATGACATCAGATAACAATATGTTACGTACAATAAATGCCGAGGGATTTCGCATTGATTTGCTTTATTGGTCATTGCCTATTTAGAAGAAAATTTATTAGGTCACCCCTTTATTAGGTAGAAAAGTACATATAGCATTTTGTAAATATTCAAAAGTCCATAACTCTTGTGACAGAGCACTGAAAATGAAAATTCTGACAATACAAAGTTCCCTTCAGAGTGACGTTAAATCGTGCTGATAGTTCCTGACAATATGCACTACTATACATCCTGCTGATCTGAACCAATATGCACTACTATACATCGTGCTGATAGGTCCTGACAATATGCACTACTATACATCATGCTGTTCTGACAATATGCACTTCTATACATCGTGCTGAAATGTCCTGACAATATGCACTACTATACATCATGCTGATAGGACCTGACAATATGAACTACTATACATTGTGCTGAAATGTCCTGACAATATGCACTACTATACATCGTGCTGAAATGTCCTGACAATATATACTACTATACATCGTGCTAATAGGTCCTGACAATATGAACTACTATACATTGTGCTGATAGGTCCTGACAATATGCACTACTATACATCATGCTGATAGGTCCTGACAATATGCACTACTATACATCATGCTGATAGGTCCTGACAATATGCACAACTATACATCGTGCTGATAGGTCCTGACAATATGCACTACTATACATCGTGCTGATAGGTCCTGACAATATGAACTACTATACATCATGCTGAAATGTCCTGACAATATGCACTACTATACATCGTGCTGATAGTTCCTGACAATATGCACTAATATACATCGTGCTGATAGGTCCTGACAATATGCACTACTATACATCGTGCTGATAAGTCCTGACAATATGCACTACTATACATCATGCTGATAGGGCCTGACAATATGCACTACTATACATCATGCTGATAGGTCCTGACAATATGCACTACTATACATCGTGCTGATAGGTCCTGACAATATGCACTACTATATATCGTGCTGATAGTTCCTGACAATATGCACTACTATACATCATGCTGATAGGTCCTGACAATATGCACTACTACACATCATGCTGATAGGTCCTGACAATATGCACTACTATACATAGTGCTGATAGGTCCTGTCAATAGGCACTACTATACATCATGCTGATAGGTCCTGACAATATGTACTACTATACATCATGCTGATCTGACAATATGCACTACTATACATTGTGCTGATAGGTCCTGACAATATGCACTACTATACATCGTGCTGATATGTCCTGACAATATGCACTACTATACATCATGCTGATCTGACAATAGGCAATACTATACATCATGCTGATAGGTCCTGACAATATGCACTACTATACATCGTGCTGATCTGACAATATGCACTACTATACATTGTGTTGATAGGTCCCGACAATATGCACTATTATACACTGCGCTGATAGGTCCTGACGATATGCACTACTATACATCACGCTGATAGGTCCTGACAATATGCACTACTATACATCATGCTTATCTGACAATATGCACTACTATACATCGTGCTGATAGGTCCTGACAATATGCACTACTATACATCATGCTATTCTGACAATATGCACTACTATACATCGTGCTGATAGGTCCTGGCAATATGCACTACTATACATCATGCTGATAGGTCCTGACAATATGCACTACTATAAATCGTGCTGATAGGTCCTGACAATATGCACTACTATACATCGTGCTGATCTGACAATATTCACTACTACACATCGTGCTGATAGGTCCTGACAATATGCACTACTATGCATCGTGCTGATAGGTCCTGACAATAGGCACTACCATACATCATGCTGATAGGTCCTGACAATATGCACTACTATACATCATGCTGATAGGTCCTGACAATATGCACTACTATACATTGTGCTGATAGGTCCTGATGATATGCACTAATATACATCGCGCTGATAGGTCCTGACAATATGCACTACTATACATCATGCTGATCTGACAATATGCACTACTATACATCGTGCTGATAGGTCCTGGCAATATGCACTACTATACATCATGCTGATCTGACAATATGCACTACTATACATCGTGTTGATAGGTCCTGGCAATATGCACTACTATACATCATGCTGATAGGTCCTGACAATATGCACTACTATAAATCGTGCTGATAGGTCCTGACAATATGCACTACTATACATCGTGCTGATCTGACAATATGCACTACTATACATCGTGCTGATAGGTCCTGACAATATGCACTACTATACATTGCGCTGATAGGTCTGACAATAGGCACTACTATACATCATGCTGATAGGTCCTGACAATATGCACTACTATACATCATGCTGATATGTCCTGACAATATGCACTACTATACATTGCGCTGATAGGTCCTGACGATATGCACTACTATACATCGTGCTGATAGGTCCTGACAATATGCACTACTATGCATCATGCTGATCTGACAATATGCACTACTATACATCATGCTGAAATGTCCTGACAATATGCACTACTATACATCGTGCTGATAGGTCCTGACAATATGCATTAATATACTTTGTGATGATAGGTCCTGACAATATGCACTACTATACATCATGCTGATCTGATAATATGCACTACTATACATCGTGCTGATAGGTCCTGGCAATATGTACTACTATACATCATGCTGATCTGACAATATGCACTACTATACATCGTGTTGATAGGTCCTGGCAATATGCACTACTATACATCATGCTGATATGTCCTGACAATATGCACTACTATAAATCGTGCTGATAGGTCCTGACAATATGCACTACTATACATTGTGCTGATTTGACAACATGCACTACTATACATCGTGCTGATAGGTCCTGACAATATGCACTACCATACATCGCGCTGATAGGTCTGACAATAGGCAGTACTATACATCATGCTGATAGGTCCTGACAATATGCACTACTATACATCATGCTGATAGGTCCTGACAATATGCACTACTATACATTGCGCTGATAGGTCCTGACGATATGCACTACTATACATTGTGCTGATAGGTCCTGACAATATGCACTACTATACATCATGCTGATCTGACAATATGCACTACTATACATCGTGCTGATAGGTCCTGGCAATATGCACTACTTTACATCATGCTGATAGGTCCTGACAATATGCACTACTATAAATCGTGCTGATAGGTCCTGACAATATGCACTACTATACATCGTGCTGATCTGACAATATGCACTACTATACATCGTGCCGATAGGTCCTGACAATATGCACTACTATACATCGCACTGATAGGTCCTGACAATAGGCACTACTATACATCATGCTGATAGGTCCTGACAATTTGTACTACTATACATCATGCTGATAGGTCCTGACAATATGCACTACTATACATCATGCTGATAGGTCCTGACAATATGCACTACTATACATCGTGCTGATAGGTCCTGACAAAATGCACTACTATACATCGCGCTGATAGGTCCTGACAATAGGCACTACTATACATCGTGCTGATAGGTCCTGACAATAGGCACTACTATACATCATGCTGATAGTCCTGACAATATGCACTACTTATACATCATGCTGATAGGTCCTGACAATATGCACTACTATACATCATGCTGATTGGTCTGACAATATGCACTACTATACATCGTGTGGATAGGTCCTGACAATATGCACTAATATACATCGTGCTGATAGGTCCTGACAATAGGGACTACTATACATCATGCTGATAGGTCCTGACAATAGGCACTACTATACATCATGCTGATAGGTCCTGACAATATGCACTACTATACATCGTGCTGATAGGTCCTGGCAATATGCACTATTATACATCGTGCTGATAGGTCATGACAATATGCACTACTATACATCATGCTGATAGGTCCTGACAATATGCACTACAATACATCATGCTGATAGGTCCTGACAATATGCACTACTATACATCATGCTGATAGGTCCTGACAATATGCACTACTATACATCATGCTGATAGGTCCTGACAATATGCACTACTATACATCATGCTGATAGGTCCTGACAATATGCACTACTATACATCATGCTGATAGGTCCTGACAATATGCACTACTATACATCATGCTGATAGGTCCAGACAATATGCACTACTATACATCATGCTGATAGGTCCTGACAATTTGCACTACTATACATCGTGCTGATAGGTCCTGACAATATGCACTACTATAAATCGTGCTGATAGGTCCTGAAAATATGCACTACTATACATCGTGCTGATCTGACAATATGCACTACTATACATCGTGCCGATAGGTCCTGACAATATGCACTTCTATACATCGCACTGATAGGTCCTGACAATAGGCACTACTATACATCATGCTGATAGGTCCTGACAATTTGTACTACTATACATCATGCTGATAGGTCCTGACAATATGCACTACTATACATCATGCTGATAGGTCCTGACAATATGCACTACTATACATCGTGCTGATAGGTCCTGACAAAATGCACTACTATACATCGCGCTGATAGGTCCTGACAATAGGCACTACTATACATCGTGCTGATAGGTCCTGACAATAGGCACTACTATACATCATGCTGATAGGTCCTGACAATATGCACTACTATACATCATGCTGATAGGTCCTGACAATATGCACTACTATACATCATGCTGATTGGTCTGACAATATGCACTACTATACATCGTGTGGATAGGTCCTGACAATATGCACTAATATACATCGTGCTGATAGGTCCTGACAATAGGGACTACTATACATCATGCTGATAGGTCCTGACAATAGGCACTACTATACATCATGCTGATAGGTCCTGACAATATGCACTACTATACATCGTGCTGATAGGTCCTGGCAATATGCACTATTATACATCGTGCTGATAGGTCATGACAATATGCACTACTATACATCATGCTGATAGGTCCTAACAATATGCACTACTATACATCATGCTGATAGGTCCTGACAATATGCACTACTATACATCATGCTGATAGGTCCTGACAATATGCACTACTATACATCATGCTGATAGGTCCTGACAATATGCACTACTATACATCATGCTGATAGGTCCTGACAATATGCACTAGCTATACATCATGCTGATAGGTCCTGACAATATGCACTACTATACATCATGCTGATAGGTCCAGACAATATGCACTACTATACATCATGCTGATAGGTCCTGACAATATGCACTACTATACATCGTGCTGATAGTTCATACCAAGTTTTATGAAAATATGAAGAAAAATGTAGGAGGAAGGTAGCAGAAATGCTTTACATTTGAAAAACTATTAATAAAGTCCCGTGTGAAGATGTATGAGGTGTAAGTCCCGTGTGAATATGTATGAGGTGCAAGTCCCGTGTGAATATGTATGAGGTGCAAGTCCCGTGTGAATATGTATGAGGTGCAAGTCCCGTGTGAAGAAAGCGAACCACCATGACACTATCTGCAATGCCAATTTTATGCCCTGAGAACCACTTATGTTAGACAATATTTACCTTATCCATGGCAAACTCTGACATGCCGAGGTCCTCCAAAATATATATCATATGTTTACCATGATCCATTCCATACAAATAATGTAGGGCTGTACGGAAACACTGAAATAAATATAATTATCAATATTTTTTCTACCGAAACAGTCTTTGCGAGCTTAAAGCCTTGTCGTTTCAAAAGAAGAGTTTGTAAGTTTTCCCCTATACAAGTATATATGTAAAACTGTGAAGGCCCAAATTTAGCACCAACACCAAATTTCATGAAGATATCTTAAACAGTTTCGGATTTTTTGTTTTATACCTACCTCATTTGTATGCCCCAAAAAACTGTAAATAGAAGGGATATGTATTTAAACATTTTAATGTCACTTGACCTGCATGATGGGAAGAGTTTTGGAGCCTCGAGTACCCACCTGATCTCGGATGGTGTCTATTTTCTGGTTACATTTATGGAAGACAACCTCTGCTATCTCTCGTACCACATCAATATGGCCCCTTAACACAGCCTTATGCAACAGAGGCTGACCATCCCCACAAACCCTGGAATTTCAAAGGAAATACAAACTAATTAAAAACATTATGTTTGCATTTACACAATGCTTACAGGGGGCAACAAAATAAATGATAATGTCTAAGTATTCTCTCTACAAATATTTCATCCAGTTGTCAAATAGCATGGCAGTTATGTTTTTTTAAGTGTTAAAGTTTATTAAAAATAGGGGCATAAATCTATAATAAACTATCATATAACTGATAAAGGAAGAACTGTATAAAGTTTCATGACCATAGGTCAATATTTTGCTAAGTTATGACCTAGGTTAGGTTGCAGGTTAAAGTTTCATGAAAAGGGGCATAACTCTGCCAAATGAAAGTCAGAGTTATTGGAGATGTGTAATGACATTCCTTCCGTTAAGACGAATATATACCGGTATGTTGTTTCGTGAACATAGGTCACAATACTTTTCATGTTCTGGCCAGTTATGAGCTTGGTTAGGTTGCAGGTTAAAGTTTTATGAAAAGGGGCATAATTCTAATTAAATGAAAGTCAGAGTTATTGGACATGTGTAACAACATTCCTTCAGTTAAGATGAATATGTGTGTGAAGTGTCATGAATATAGGCCAAATACTTTTCATGTTATGGCCAGTTATGAGCTTGGTTAGGTTGCAGGTTTAAGTTTTATGAAAGGGGGCATAACTCTGTCAAAATGAAAGTCAGAGTTATTGGACATGTGTAACAGCATTCCTTAGGTTAGGATGAAGATACGGATGTTTATAGATGCACCCCGTGACGTCTCAATGCGTTCGACCAAAAACAGTGCTGACAATTACTGCACTGACACCTGTGTTTTGCCATTCAAACAATGCATAGTACCTAGATTTAAACTAATATATTTCATATCAAAATGTTTCTTGGATTAAAATTTTAGTGTGAAATGGATAACAAATGATTATTCTTCACTTCAGGTAAGTTGTACACTTATAAAATTCAGTGTATTGGTTTAAATGGACTGTTTATGTCTAGCGCAGAGAATCTCTGCGGAAAGTCCACACATAAAAAAAGTCGAACGCATATACACGTCGGAATCGTCTCGCCATTTGTAGACATGTATTTTATGCACTAGAACATATGTCAAATACTTTTCAAGTTATAGCCAAGGTTAGGTTGCAGGTTAAAGTGTGACGGATGACAACCAAGGACAACGGACAAAGTGATCCCTAATAATGCGGAAATTTACGGCCTACACTAAGATATACAGTGCTTGAATTCATTCAGATAACTTACCTGCTGTCAACAAGATATGGTTCCAGTCCTCTACCTGACCATGAATCACAGTAAAGCATCTTCTTCACACTGATCACATCTCCATCTTCAATGGCATTTCTTAACCTTATTTTACATTCCTTGAAAAAACAAAAACAGAAATCATTTATGAAGCAATTTAAACAGAATACATTATTTTTGTTACTGTGACTTGTGAACATTGGAGAAGGTACATAAAAAGAGTCTCTTCAAACACTTGACTATGAACATTGGACAACATGAAATGAAATTAATTTTTACGTCCCATTAACACATTAGGTTATATTGGGACAGCAACCTCAGAGGGAGATGAGACGAAGAGTGAAGATTTCCATCAGACATGCCTCCATCATGAGAGCGAACCGATGCAGGCAGAGGTCACTAGGTCTAAAGCAAAATACCTGATTCACTAAGCTACCGAGGCCTTTTTACATTGGACGAGGTTCTTTAAACACATCCCCATTAACATTAGAGAAGCTACATGGAATGAGGTCTAGAAACAGTTCAATGTAAACATTGCAGAATTATCTCATCGATTTCCTAATGATGACGCAACTATGCTAATTTTCAATTGTTCTTTAAATAACTGTTAAATTCTGATGTAAATATTTAAATGTCATATTTATGGCCTCAACAGTTATATTTAAACACAATGTTTTACAAAAGAACTAACATTTTACCAAGAATTTTGGTTTCAAAGTCAGGGAGCGTGTTATACATTAGTGCATGCTTTATGCAGACAAAAAAATAAGTACTCACTTCATAATTTGGTAAAAGTTGCAAAAACTGTATGACATGATCCGTTTGAGGACTACTGTCTCCTTCTGCAATCAGTGTTGATGTAAGAGGGTAACCATGGAGGGCTAGAATGTTTCTATTAGACGTGTCTGTCACATCTGAACACCACTCCCTCACAATCTGCAATATACAGGAGGCAATGACTTGAGCTGAAATGAATTTTACGGCGCACCAACGCAAACAGTATGAGCCCATCAGAAATGAACAGTCAAGGCCTTCGATTAACATAAAAGTACAAATACTGACTGTTTTGGGACACCATAAACAAAATTACACCTTTGATATTCAATAATTCTTTTTCCATTCCATAACATTTGGGACACAAATTTCATAAACATTCCATTATTTTTAGATAATAAGAATTGGGACACCTGTAAATTCTTACAAAGGCACACATCAATCTTGATTGTTTTATAACTTGCGGCATGTCCTGTTAGGTTTTATACATACAGTCCACACTCGTCACCCATCTTACCTTGTCAATCCTAGTTATAATTATATTGTCATCTTGTCACAAACCTTACCTTGTCAATCCTAGTTATATAGTGCCATCTTGTTAGCAATCTTACCATGTCAATCCTAGTTATATATTGCCATCTTGTCACCAAACTTACTATGTCAATCCTAGTTATATCTTGCCATCTTGTCACCAAACTTACTATGTCAATCCTAGTTATATCTTGCCATCTTGTCAGCAACCTTACCTTTCTATCCTAGTTATATATTGCCATCTTGTCACCTAAGCAACATTAGCTTGTCAATCCTAGTTTGTCACCAATCTTACCTTGTCAATCCTAGTTCTATATTGCATTTTGTTACACATTTCTGCATATTCTCTTGCATCCAAGTTTTCCTATTATAAAACATAAAGCATTGTAAATGTACATATCATCTGAGCTGTACATAAACACACACATTCTAAAAGTACATACCATTAGACGAACACAAATTGAGAGGTATATTACAGGGCCACACGGCAATCTTGAAGTATTTATCAAGTATTACAATTATTAATCCAGTATCATTCTGACTTGAAATCTGCTTGCATATAATCGATTAAATGTTATACAATTTGGAGTTTTCAAATTTTCTTTGTTTATAGCTTTAAATTAATTTTGTTGCTATGCTTATGCTACCTGCAATATATGAGAGTTCTATGCTTTGTGTTTTCAGGGAAGAAGACGTTTCCCTATATAAGACTATGTAAAACATGTGACCCTGGGACAAAGCAAAATTTGACCCTAGGATCAACATTTGAACAAACTTGGTAGAGGACCATAATGCTTATATATAATGATTTTCGTATAAAACTATGTAAAACTGTGACCCCCTGGGCGAGGTCAGAGCTGACCCAAGGGTCAACCTTTGAAAAAACTTGGTCGAGGACCAAAAGCTTATGGTACATGCAATATATGAAAGCTCCATACCTTGTGGTTTCAGAAAAAATGATCTTTTAGGTTTTGCTTACATGTACAATTTCTATATACAAACTTTGGACCCCCAGGACAAGGCCATTTTTTACCCCATGGACTTCATACAAACAAATTTGATAGTCTTGGGCTTGGTGATAATTAATGAAGAAAAACTCTCGAAACCTGTTCAGTGATTTTCAGATGAAGATTTTTTGAGATTTTAACCATTTATAGTAATGGCAGGTATACTGGCCAAAGTTTAACAAAATTGAAAGTGATTGACCTAAGAATCATCCATGTGAAATTTGGTGAAAACCATCCAAGCAGTTATAGAGAAGAAGTCATTTAAGCAAAAGTAAATGGATGATGGACGGACTCGAGCGTTCGGCTCAGGTGTGCTAAAAAAGGGATTTTATTTACAGTAATCACATATTATACTTCTAGCATGCCTTACACTGTATAGTATATAATCTAACTCTAATTAAGTCATAATACAACTGTTTCTTGTGTGCCCTTGGTTGTAGTATTAACATAAACACAACACCAGTCTTCAAAATGACACCTACATGCTTATGTATCAGTATTTTTTCATTTTATAGTCAAAAGTCCTTAATATCAAAAGCTTCAACCAACCTGAATCTTTTGTGTAAGAACATGTGCAGACGAGTGTCTCAGTATATCTTCAAACAAATCTGGGTCCACGTCATGCTCTATACAGTATAGTATCGTATTTCTGCCCTGTAATGGAAGGGGGAATTTTGTGACATATTTTTCATACTGATGGTTCTTACTCAATGGGGGTTCTATGTATGAAGGAAGTTTAAAGACTGTCTATTAACAGTGTCCTAAATTATATGTAAGTTTTGTTGGTTGAGTTATGATATTATTTTAAGAGCTAGCATCAATAAATATAAATGACATTTTATGAGTTTATGATCTTTAGAAATGTCTAACAATTTGACTTACCTTGTAATAAAGTTGATCGACAGAAACAGGTTTTTGTGGAATGGTATGTCTTAGTAAATCTACATATATCTGAGGTATGGTGGACAAGGCAGCAAAGTACAGTGGTAACTCCATCTGTAAAATAAATTTGTTTTAAAACTTAGTAAACAGTACAGACTGGGACCATGGAAGTGTACATGTGAAGGGCCGACTGATATACCACAGCTTGGACCATGGAAGTGTACCTGTTAAGGGCCGACTGATATACCACAGCTTGGACCATGGAAGTGTACATGTGAAGGGCCGACTGATATACCACAGCTTGGACCATGGAAGTGTACCTGTTAAGGGCCGACTGATATACCCCAGCTGGGACCATGGAAGTGTACATGTGAAGGGCCGACTGATATACCCCCGCTGTGACCATGGAAGTGTACATGTGAAGGGCCGACTGATATACCCCCGCTGTGACCATGGAAGTGTACATGTGAAGAGCTGGCTGATATACCCCCGCTGGGACCATGGAAGTGTACATGTGAAGGGCCGACTGATATAACCCAGCTGAGACCATGGACGTGTACATGTGAAGGGCCGACTGATATACCCCCGCTGGGACCATGGACGTGTACATGTGAAGGGCCGACTGATATACCCCCGCTGTGACCATGGACGTGTACATGTGGAAGCGTACATGTGAAGGGCTGACTGATATAACCCAGCTGAGACCATGGACGTGTACATGTGAAGGGCCGACTGATATACCCCCGCTGGGACCATGGAAGTGTACATGTGAAGGGCCGACTGATATACCCCCGCTGTGACCATGGACGTGTACATGTGAAGAGCTGGCTGATATACCCCCGCTGGGACCATGGAAGTGTACATGTGAAGGGCCGACTGATATACCCCC
Organism: Cyrtodaria siliqua; assembly: GCA_037043455.1. NCBI lineage: Eukaryota > Metazoa > Mollusca > Bivalvia > Adapedonta > Hiatellidae > Cyrtodaria > Cyrtodaria siliqua. Next base: position 101,933 of record JAWPHD010001534.1, on the reverse strand, counting down.
GCTGTGACCATGGAAGTGTACATGTGAAGAGCTGGCTGATATACCACAGCTTGGACCATGGAAGTGTACCTGTTAAGGGCCGACTGATATACCCCCGCTGGGACCATTGTAGCGTACATGTGAAGGGCCGACTGATAAAACCCAGCTGAGACCATGGACGTGTACATGTGAAGGGCCGACTGATATACCCCCGCTGGGACCATGGAAGTGTACATGTGAAGGGCCGACTGATATAACCCAGCTGAGACCATGGACGTGTACATGTGAAGGGCCGACTGATATACCCCCGCTGGGACCATGGCAGTGTACATGTGAAGGGCTGACTGATATACCCCCGCTGTGACCATGGACGTGTACATGTGGAAGCGTACATGTGAAGGGCTGACTGATATAACCCAGCTGAGACAATGGACGTGTACATGTGAAGGGCCGACTGATATAACCCAGCTGAGACCATGGACGTGTACATGTGAAGGGCCGACTGATATACCCCAGCTGGGACCATGGAAGTGTACATGTGAAAGGCCGACTGATATACCCAAACTGGGACCATGGACGTGTACATGTGAAGGGCCGACTGTGTGGCTACTAATCTTGAAGAGTAATAGAGTGGACAAGCGTTTTTATTATTGGGTCATGGTGACCTTGACCTTACTGACCTCAACATTCTCATTGTGGACAGTCTACCTGTGAAGTTTCATGCATGTGGCTTTACAAATCTTGAAAAGTTATAGAGCAGGCAAGGTTATGTCGTTAGACGGACAGACTAAATACAGAATACAAATAAAATTTTGTTTTTAAACAAGTGTTAATACAATTTTCAACGGTTTTACTTTTAATGGAGGACGTCAGTCATGTGCCTTTACAAACTATCAAAATGAGTGTAGAACCAGCACTGCCAAATGTGAATATTATATCTGCCAGATAGCGAGATTTTGTTATGAAACTATTTTTTACATTATTTAAATTACCCATATCTCTAAGTGTGAAGTAACAAGTCTTTCCTGATTCTCTCCGTCCTGCATGGACGAGTTGGGGCAGCTCCCTGTATGGACGATATGGGACTGGCTCCCTGCAAGGATGAGATGGGGCTGGCTCCATGCTGAAGTAACACCTCTTACCTGCAGCTCACCCTACATGGATGAGACGGGGCTGGGCTCCCTGCATGGATGATATAGGCTGGCTCCCTGCATGGATATGGGGCTGACTTCCTGCATGGATATGGGGCTGGCTTCCTGCATGGATACAGGGCTGGCTCCCTACATGGATGAGATGAGGCTGGGTCCACGCTAAAGTAACATGTCTTACCTGATTCTCTCCCTGCATGGATGAGATGGGGCTGGCTCCCTGCATGGATGATATGGGGCTTGCACCATGCATGGATGAGACAAGGCTGGCTCCATGCTTCAGTAACAAGTCCACCATATCTCTGTTATTCTGACACATTGCATAGAACAGGGGTGTGGCACCTCTCTCACTCTGGGCAAATAGCAAATATTTGAAACAGATACATCTTGTCAAAGCCGAATGAAATTAATGGCATGTTTAGTGTAACCCGAACCTAAAATATTACAAACCCAAATTTGTTTCACTGTCTTTGTTATTCAGTAGTACAACTTCATTTCTTACTTATGTACATGTAGATTTAAAAGCATCACTCAAGATTCATGTGTGTTGGTGTTATGGTTTAGTAGTTGTCATGCAGAATGCGTACATGTAATTGTTTACGGACATACCAACGCATGTACAAACATATAGATGGAAAACCCAATACCATAATCTGAAGCCGTAAGTTTTAAAAATGTCAAGATTACTGTGCGTCCCTTTATGGTGTAATATTATTTGTAGTGTGAACTGGTAACAGTGACATATCTGACGTCATTTAAACAACAAAATCATGATTTAACATATGAATGGCTAAATTGTCATACTGTCATACTGTATGGATGTGATTATGCAAGTCTTAATTTCATGATTTTATTTTTGGCTTTCATAATGTAGTTGGATAAAAAATGAGACATATATTACTTTATACTTGTTTATTAAAGTCAACTTAAAAACACAGCCACTCATGTAAGATTCGAGGCCTACTGTTTATATGAATGTTTACTCTCTATTGCATCTTATAGGATTTAAAGGGGGATTTAAAAAATGTTCCATTTTATGATAAGAATCTGAACTCAATCAAAATACAGTGTTAGCAACATGTTGTTCTAAATCTGTTTGTTGGTATGGTGTTTTACCTCATTTTGGACACATGTAAGTTATATATTACGGCCAATTGTTTTTGTGATGGAGGGCGACCATCCACTTTTCCTGGGTAGAACCAGTACTGTACACCTCCCGCCATTCGTAAGAATCGACACTTCCTCATGCCATCCGTAAGAATCGACACTTCCTCACTTACAAGTCGAGCTCCCAGTGGGATTCGAACGACAGCGGTGAGAGGCGAGAAGGTTTACAACACACCGTTGTTAACCCCTCAGCCACAGAGATGCCTTGTTCTAAATTTGAATTCTCAATATAATTATTTTCAATGAAATCTGGCTTATATTCTCAAATTAACTCTGGTGCGTAACCCAGGACAGCACATACATGTGTTGTTTTTAGACTCATTCATTGTGTTTTAGCCCTTTAGAATAAAACAGATCATTATTTGTCAATTTTAAGTCGGACCCCTAAACACCCACTAAAAGCCGGATGTACTCCCTTTTAATTATCTCAAATGTTCCATTTGACATATAAATGAGCTTTCTCCAACTCGCACCGTTTCAAGTTATCGATGCATGTGTAATCAATGTAACTATTAACAACCAGTAAACAACATGTAAATATAATATTTACCATGTTTTTCATGTTCACATTTACTTTACATTTTGACTGCAGCATATTTTTCACCAGATGTAAATCCCCAGCCAGCACTCCATAAGCCAGATCCTGCAAGGCAACATCAAACATCAACCGAGACTAACATAACACATGTCAAATACAGAGATTAACTAACCATTTATTTTCCTGAAATTGAGAGAGACTGCTATGAAGAATAATTGTGAACACAAGGTAGAACAGGCCTGGAATTCACCAACCATCCTTGAGAATATTCTTAAACTTAAGCCCAAGTATGCAAATTTCAATCACAAATATTTCTATAAGTTTAAAGTATAAACTTTTTGTAACAAGCTGCTATGTATAAATATGGTAAATATTAATAAAAAGCAACTTCGTATAATTGTTTTTCTTTGAAGGTTTTTAGAATATTTGAGAAGAGATTTGAGTACTTGAGCTCAAGTCTAAGAATAGTTTGAAGAATGGTTGGTGAATTCCAGGCCTGCTAGGTATGTAAGTGATCACTTCAAATGAAAAGGTTTAACAAAATTCAATTGACTGTTCAATAAATATACTCTAAAATGTTTGCTTTTGATCTGTGGATGAGCATCAAACAGAAGTCAATATAAATATTAAACAACTTCCTCTGAGAACATTGATATATAGAAAATACTTTCAACAGGACTTACCATAGGTGTCCCAATGCCTGTTATGACCCGTATGATATTTTCTGTGCCTTTACTGAAGGCCAGTTCCACCACAGACATTCCATTCTGAAGAATGCAACATTTAGAGGTTTAAATGTAAGGCCATTATTAAGTGTGCCTTTTGTCAATAATGGCACACCTAATGCCGTAATGCACGAAGAGTGCCATTATCGACAAGAGGCACACCAAGGCCGTATATTTGCCTTTTTATTACATACCTTACTATAAATGGAGAAGCATTTTAAAGACAAAATAAATCGACAAAGCGTACAAAGCGGTATAATTTATTTAAAATTATTTGGCAAATCTATTAAATTTATAAATTATGTTAATTCAGTAGCTTCCCTATCTGTGTTTTTTAGTCTGTGTTTAAAAAAAACATCTTACTCTGAAATGATATATTTCAACATTTTAACATTTATTTATTGGATATGAAAATTGCAGTTGAAATTTCAACGTCCACTCTTCAGCCATACTGTATGCTTCAATATGACGTCTCTTTACTAATTATAAAGGCTTCATAAGGTTACACTCCACTAATTTTTACACATGACTGAACTAAGTTTTTAATTATTTGTCCTGTTATTTAAAAGATAATTGTTGCATATGTTCAATACTGTATGCATCAATATGACGTCTTTATGTTGCTTGATGACGCCGACGACATCGGGTGCGTACAATCTGTCGCTACTGTGCTGATTTTCCATAATCCATAATGACACAGTGTGCTGATTATGGATTTTAAAATAGGACTGATAATCATTGTTTTTCTACTAAAATATGTTATTATTTCTAGTAAGGTATGTAATAAAACATTTTACTTTATAAAACTTTAATATGTTAGAAACTTAATCCTTAAATTAATTATTGATAAAAAGCTCATTACGTGGTCCACCTTAATTCCATTAAGAGATGGGAAAGCTTATATTAGCAGGATTTTATAACAGATATTTCGACAATAACACACATTCAAAAACATTTATTACTGAAACAAATGCGGTAACCTGTTTAAAATTATCTTTTTAAAATATACAAACTTTTAAAGCCAATATTAAGGTATAATTTCATACCCCAGCCAACCCCATTTTCGCTTCTTGGAGAAGGGGTTGGCTGGGGTATGAAAGTTAATACTCGGACCACGTAATGTGATAAGCTGTTTAAGTTTATCTGGAAATGTGACTGCAAAAGGAAGCCTAATATAGCCAAACAGCTTAATGTATATATCCATTAGCACTATTTTAACATATAAATGTTAGTGAGATTAATATGTCTTCTTGATTTTATAATATGATTGATTGATATTATATAAGTTTTTGAATATGATTAACTTCTCCAAGAGATGTTAGAATAGTTTCAAAATTCAATATCCTTCTGCTTTCAAAACATAACTACCAAAATTATATTTGCCATAATTCTAAAAGTAGTCAGTCGTATTAACAACTTGGCTATCATACATACAATAGAACATAACAAGAGGCCCATTAAATTGAATGGCTGATTTCATTCAATAACTGACATACTGTAGAAAAAAAGTTTCAATACTGGTTAAGCAATTTGTAACACATTTCATTATTTTCTGCAGTTTAGGGTGAGAAGGTTCTAGGCCCATTTTCCGTATTTTATCTCGATGTACATGGAAGATGAGCCTGGCATGTTCATGCCTTTTAGGCGCCATGTAACCTTTTCATGTGTTGGTGCGCCTTAAAACCCCAATTCAATCCAATTCAAATTCATTATTTCTAACAGTTTTATTAACAAACACATTGAAATGAAACTAAATGAGTCACGTTTACTATGTGGTCCCGCCTTAATTCCATTAAGCGACGGGAAAGCTTATATTAAAAATTAAAGTTTTATTTTATGCCCCAGCCAACCCCCTTTTTGCTTCGTGGAGAAGGGTTGGATGGGGTACGAAAGTTAATACTCGGACCACATAATGTTTTATGGCTGAAGGCCACGACTTGATCTGTGGCGGATTATGCACTATTTCAGTCGCAATTTTGTTTAAAGTCCGCCAATTGCATTGCAGTACTTTTGCCAGGTGCATTAGAAGCGAAATATAAATTTCATACGGGTCTTTTTCTGAAGAGAAGATAACCTAAGTATTTTCACTGCAGGAGCTTCATTTGTTCAAACTTGAATCTCCATGTTAATAAGATCCTTAACTCTTAACCCCTTACATGTATATAATGGACCATTCTTTCTTTGAATTAAGACCATTCCATTTATGTGACAAAGGGGTGTTTTGGGGAAAATGACTGATGAGCAGCCGGACATAAACTCTGATCAGCTGATCTGATAACAATGGATGCAAAGGCTATTATAGTTGTGCTTAGCGGGTTAAGGGTTAATGCACAACATAAATGTATCTAGGTCAGAGGTCAGCAGGGCCACTTTCTATCTTGGGTAAAAGTAAGACTGATTAATCCTTCCACAGTACAGGCAACATTGGACTCTTGAACTGTTACTAAACGGCTTAGTACCGTAACACACTGTTTAGGTTATTTCGAGCCACCTTTGTGAGAGGGAAATGTTACAAAGTAATCCAAGAACCATTCCCTACTCTACTATCCAAAAGATTCCTATGGTTCTTTAATGTGCCTGGAGGACAGACACCGATACATGGAGCTCTAAGAACAACTAAGGACCCTAAGGACAAGGCTAAGGGAAGTATCTTGCATAAGGATACACCAAAGCCTAAGGATATACCAACGTAACTCAGTGGCACCAGTGAGGCAAACCTATTCTCTTATGATTCAGAGTTGAACATGATACCCACTAGGCCAATGCAGTCCCTTGAACAAACTTGAAAAGCTAGTATACCATGATCATTTCTGATAAAAAAACTGCCGAATCTGTCCAATGATTCTTGAAAAAAGAACATATTTGAAATATTAGTCAAACCTTGACAACTCTGATACTGCACCATTGGTTAATCAATCGTCTCACAGTACAGGCATCATCAGACTCTACTGCATACCAAATACCAGGCTGTAATACAAATATTAGCTAATATGATGTATGTAAAACACAAGAGCTCTTTGTTGTGCGGTTTCAGAGAAGAAGATTTTTTAAGTTATTCCTTATTAAAGTCTTATGTAAAACATTGACCCCAGCGAAGGGTCCAAAGTTAACCCCAGGGACATCATTTCAACAAACTCGGTAGAGGACCATATTAAAGCTTTATGAAGCAACATGTAAAATATTAGACCTCTAGCTCTTGAAGTTCAGCTGTTAGTAATATTAACATATTGAACATGTATCGTAAAGATTGCTTAAGAAATGAAGGAGCTAGAGTTTTAACAAAGCAAAGTATAGCATTTTTAAATAACTTAAAGGTGTAACTCTGCTAGTTTTTCAATGTATCCATGCTTTCTTCTATAAATGAGATAACTTTATAGAAAAATATTTTTATTTTTTTATTTTTTTGCTTACCATGTACTCCAATACCCGAGCTTTGACCTGTCTGGACAGATTATCAGCCTGTAGAATATAGCCGAGTACATCTTCCCCAAACTGTGTAGAAAAACATACTTTTACCAGTATTCTTTTACATAAACCAGTTAAACAATATTATTGTGTTATTGTTTTTTAAACCTAAACAATTAAACCATCACATGGAGGTACATCAGGCTTTTCCCTGAAGAATCTAAACTTTTAGCAAGAAAAGTGACAAATGCCTCTGAAGTGGTTTTGACCCTTGACCTCTAAGTGTGACCTTGACCTTGGAGCCACGGACCTGTATTTGCATGCGACATATCGTCTTGTTGTGGGGAGCACTTGTGTCAAGTTATTTGAAAATTCATCCCTGAATGTCAGTTATTAACCGGAAACAAAAGCACTTCTTTTTGACCTTTGACCTCTAAGTATGACTTTGACCTTGGAGCCATGGACCTGAATTTTGCGTGCGACACAGAGTCATGTAGCGGTGAGCACTTGTGCCAAGTTATTTGAAAATCTGTCCATGAATGTCAGAGGTATTGACTGGACACGATGGTACAGACAAACGGACGGACTGACTGAAGGTGCGACTACTATATGTCGCCCTTCGGGGGCATAAAATGTTCTAATTCATGAAAAAAGTATCATATTAATTTAATGTGAAGAAAGTGTATTTATTAAATTAATTTATTTTACAATCTTTCAAAATTTAAAATGATAGGATAAATACAAATTCGAAGGACACACATTAGAAGTGGTATATACTAGTATTATTTACCTGATTTTTGAGAGTGACATCAGCACCACATCTGAGGAAGGCCTGGAGAAAATCATCACAGACATGTTCTGCCTGTCTCAGGTAACAAAGCAGGGCAATATCTCCATTCTAAATACACCATCATAAATTACAATATTAGTCAACATCCCCATTATAAACACTATTAAAAACAAGTAAAAAAGAAATGGCCTTCAGGTGCCAACATCGGGTCCAAGCAGAAAAATATGTGCACATACCTTATACGATAAGCCCTCATTGCCCAAAATATATGGACACCTACCAAATTTCATAAAAAATATCTGAAGGCGTCAACCCACAACCATACAGATATTTACAAGAAAAGGCGCAATCACCACACATCATCCCATGGTGGTGAATGTGTATAATATGACTGGAATCAAATGACAAAGAAGTTATACAGCTTGGACACGAAATTATAACAATAACCGTCAAAAGTCTTAGCGTGACCTTGACCTTGAAGTTCTTTAGTTGCTAAAAACCATCTCATGGTGGTGAATGCTTGGTTATAATATTGTTAGAATCCAATTATAAATGAAGAAGTTATAACCCAGTCAAGAAATTCGTCCTATGACCTTTAAAGTATAAGACATTTTAGTGTGACCTTGACTTTTGAGCTACTGACCTACGTTAGCAAAGCGACATGTCGTAGCTACTGACCTACGTTAGCAAAGCGACATGTCGTATCAAGGAGTGAACATTTGCGTATAATATTACTGAAATCAGTAGATAAAAATGTACAAATAATAACTAATGTAGAAACTACATGCTTTATATGATAATAATGTATATAATATTTACTTGATCTTGATGGTTGATATCTGCCCCATGAATGTTGAAAATATAAATAATCTGAGTTGCTTCCTTTGACAAATGATCCTGACTCTGCACAGCAGAGATTAGCCTGTGGTACACGTCCAGGCCCTGAAACACACAAAAGGTAAACAAAATATCCCATTATGTACAGCAGAGATTAGTCTATGGTACACATCCAAGCCCTGAAACACACAGAAAGTCAAAATGATCCCATTTTTGTACAGCAGAGATCCCTGAAACACACAGAAGGTAAACATGATCCCAATTCTGTACAGCAGATATTAGCCTGTGGTACACATCCAAGCACTGAAACAAACAGAAAGTAAAAGAGATCCCATTCTGTTCAGCAGAGATTAGCCTGTGGTGCACATCCATGCCCTGAATAATATAGAGGTTAAAATGATCCCCACTCTATAGGGCAGAGATTAGCCTGTGGTACATGTCCAGGCCCTGAAACATACAGAGGATAAAATGATCCCCACTCTATAGGGCAGAGATTAGCCTGTGGTACATGTCCATGTCCTGAATAATATAGAGGTTAAAATGATCCCCACTCTATAGGGCAGAGATTAGCCTGTGGTACATGTCCAGGCCCTGAAACATACAGAGGATAAAATGATTCCCACTCTATAGGGCAGAGATTAGCCTGTGTTACATGTCCTGAATAATATAGAGGTTAAAATGATCCCCACTCTATAGGGCAGAGATTAGCCTGTGGTACATGTCCAGGCCCTGAAACATACAGAGGATAAAATGATCCCCACTCTATAGGGCAGAGATTAGCCTGTGGTACATGTCCAGGCCCTGAAACTTACAGAGGGTAAAATGATCCCCACCCTATAGGGCAGAGATTAGCCTGTGGTACATGTCCAGGCCCTGAAACATACAGAGGGTAAAATGATCCCCACTCTATAGGGCAGAGATTAGCCTGTGGTACATGTCCAGGCCCTGAAACATACAGAGGATAAAATGATCCCCACTCTATAGGGTAGAGATTAGCCTGTGGTACATGTCCAGGCCCTGAAACATACAGAAGATAAAAAGTCTAAGCTTCCGGTTCATGAAATATATTAGAGATTTTTTAAAGATTTTCCTATGTAACTCTATGTAAAACTGTGAATGCCTGGGACGGGTCAGATTTGATACCAGGGTCACCATTTGAACAAACTTGGTAGAGGACCATAAGCTAATGATACATGCAAAATATTAGACCTCTCATAGTTTCAAAAAAGAAGACTTTTTAATTATTTTCCTACATTACTCTACGTAAAAGTGTCACCCCTGTGGCAGGGCAAGCTTTGACCCCAGGGTCACCTAAGCTTTTATTATACCTCATGTTAGTCCCCCGTGTTAAATTCCCATAGACGGCTATTAATACTATTTTTGCGCCGTTGACTGCCATTATAATTTCACCCCCTGTAGTGCTGTCACTGGAGGGCAGAATTTTTTCGTAATATTACCCTACCAATGGCATTATCTTGGCGTCAATGTATTTCTAATGATAAAAAAACGACGTCACAGCAAGTTTATCAATAGGTAGGCCTACTGTCTTTTCCCTGATGTTTTTTCCAATGCTCAACAGCATATGCGTAACGAAAAATGAGAATCAGTACCTTCAAGATATGAATAGCAGCTTTCTGTGATGTCCCATGTATAATAGTGAGTAATCTCCCTTTGTCGATATTCTCTACAGCATCAAGGATATCGTCTTCAAGATCTGTAGTAGTCATATAGTCTGCTGTCAGATGAAATTATTTCAGCTCATTCCCTGCCTCCTGCATTGAATCTTAATTACCAGCACACCTAAATTGTGAAATAAATTATGTTAAAATAAATGTCTATTAGTCAAAGTATTTCTTCTGTTACTATCTAGGTTTACCTTAAAGGGGCTCTACCTATATATTTTGTCCACCAATTGATATAAACTTTACTTAATTATAAAGAGGACTATGAAAAAGGTATATGGCAATAAATTCACCCCATGTAATATGCGTTTTGCTGGGGAAAAACATGATTGAAAAGATCGGATTTTTGAAATTGTATTCGTAATTGTTTTAGACAAGCCGATTGCGGAGATTTTCCGATCTTATTCGTTTACAATCGGAACTGCCTCGTCGGATTGGCGAAGAGTTCCGATCGATTCGTTTACTATCGGAACTGCCCCGAATAGTTTGTTTTCGTTCAACTGAATCGCATTGCGCATGTCCGAGAAAATCGTAAAAACTCGGTAGTTCTCCGGCAGGAATAAACGGCAGGCCAGCATTTTATTCAAGATATTGTTTTGATCATAATTAAGAATTTACAGAACTGGAATACGAACCATGTTTCTTCTTAGAATACTCATAAAATAGCTTTGTATACATATAAATGCAGTAATATTGAGTATTTAATATTTTACATTAAAAATCGCGTAGATATAGGTAGTGCCTCTTTAAAGGGGTTGATGCACTATTTTTAAACAATGTTTATTTCAAAGGGCTCTGAAAAACTTGAAAAAAGCTGAATTATCAAAATGCCATGAAAAATAAAGGAGGTATGACCTATTGAAAATTTGCAAAGAAACCCAGATGGAGGTGGCAATCTTTGAACGATGACGCCTTTTTTACCATATATGGCATACTGATTAAAATGTCTTTCAAATTAAAGAAAATCACTGGGAATGAAAAATAAGCATACAATTTATACATTTTACATCTGTATATTTATTTTTAATCAATTTGCAGTGATTTTCTTTGCTTTATAATATATTTTGACAATTTGCCACATATAGTAAAAAGGCTTGATGACGTCATCGTTCCAAGATGGCCGCCTCAATTTATGTTCTTTGAAAATTTTCAATAGGTCATATCTCCTTTATTTTTCATGGCATTTTGATAATTCTTTCAGCTATTTTTAAGGTTGGCAGAGTCCTTCTTAATAAATATTGTTTAAAAATATTGCATCAATCTCTTTAATAATAAGTCAATTTAGCGACCAGAAGTTTATTGAGACCATCTAAAATGTATACATCATCATGCTTCCAACAGACCAGTCTTCGGACATCATCATGCTTCCAACAGACTTTGGACATCATCATGCTTCCAATAGACCAGAAGTTCTAACATTTGGACATTATCATGCTTCAAACAGACTAGAAGTTCTAACATTTCGAAATCATCTTGCTTAAAATAGACTAGAAGTTCCAACATTTGGACATTATCATGCTTCCAAAGACCAGAAGTTCTGACATCTGGACATCATTATGCTTCCAATAGACCAGACTTTGGACATCACCATGCTTCCAATACACCCGAAGTTCTAACATTTGGACACTACCATGCTTCCAAAAGACTAGAAGTTCTAACATTTGGACATCATCATGCTTCCAATAGACTAGAAGTACATTTGGACATGATCCTGCTTTCAATAGACCAGAAGTTTCAACATTTGAACATCATCATGCTTCCAAAGACCAGAAGTTCTGACATCTGGACATCATTATGCTTCCAATAGACCAGACTTTGGACATCACCATGCTTCCAATACACCCGAAGTTCTAACATTTGGACACTACCATGCTTCCAAAAGACTAGAAGTTCTAACATTTGGACATCATCATGCTTTCAATAGACCAGAAGTTTCAACATTTGAACATCATCATACTGCCAAAAGACCAGACTTTGTACATTAATTATCATGCTTGCTTTAGACGAGAAGTTCCAACATTTGCACATCATCATGCTTCCATACCTGAAGTTCTAACATTTGGACATCATCATGCTTCCAACAGACCAGAAGTTCTAACATTTGGACATCATCATGCTTCCAACAGACCAGAAGTTCTAACATTTGGACATCATCATGCTTCCAACTGACCAGAAGTTCTAACATTTGGACATCATCATGCTTCCAATAGACTAGAAGTACATTTGTACATGATCCTGCTTCCAACAGATCAGAAGTTCTAACATTTGGACATCATCATGCTTCCAATAGACCAGAACTTCTACCCTTCCAATGGACCAGAAGTTCTAACATTTGCACATCATCATGCTTCCAACTGACCAGAAGTTTTATCATTTGGACATCATCATGCTTCCAATAGACCAGAAGTTCTAACACCTGGACATTTTCATGCTTTCAATAGACCAGAAGTTTCAACATTTGAAAATCATCATACTGCCAAAAGACCAGACTTTGTACATTAATTACCATGCTTGCTTTAGACGAGAAGTTCCAACATTTGCACATCATCATGCTTCCATACCTGAAGTTCTAACATTTGGACATCATCATGCTTCCAACAGACCAGAAGTTCTAACATTTGCACATCATCATGCTTCCATACCTGAAGTTCTAACATTTGCACATCATCATGCTTCCATACCTGAAGTTCCAACATTTGCACATCATCATGCTTCCATACCTGAAGTTCTAACATTTGCACATCATCATGCTTCCATACCTGAAGTTCTAACATTTGGACATCATCATGCTTCCAACAGACCAGAAGTTCTAACATTTGGACATCATCATGCTTCCAACAGACCAGAAGTTCTAACATTTGGACATCATCATGCTTCCAACTGACCAGAAGTTCTAACATTTGGACATCATCATGCTTCCAACAGACCAGAAGTTCTAACATTTGGACATCATCATGCTTCCAACAGACCAGAAGTTCTAACATTTGGACATCATCATGCTTCCAACAGACCAGAAGTTCTAACATTTGGACATCATCATGCTTCCAACTGACCAGAAGTTCTAACATTTGGACATGATCCTGCTTCCAACAGACCAGAAGTTCTAACATTTGGACATCATCATGCTTCCAACTGACCAGAAGTTCTAACATTTGTACATGATCCTGCTTCCAACAGACCAGAAGTTCTAACATTTGGACATCATCATGCTTCCAACAGACCAGAAGTTCTAACATTTGGACATCATCATGCTTCCAACTGACCAGAAGTTCTAACATTTGGACATCATCATGCTTCCAACAGACCAGAAGTTCTAACATTTGGACATTATCATGCTTCCAATAGACCAGAAGTTCTAACATTTGGACACCATGCTTCCAACAGATCAGAAGTTCTAACATTTGGACATCAACTTCAATAGACCAGAAGTTCTAACATTTGGACATCATGCTTCCAACAGACCAGAAGTTCTAACATTTGGACATTATCATGCTTCCAATAGACCAGAAGTTCTAACATTTGGACATCATGCTTCCAACAGACCAGAAGTTCTGACATTTGGACATCAACTTCAATAGACCAGAAGTTCTAACATTTGGACATCATCATGCTTCCAATAGACCAGATGTTTTAACATTTGGACATCACCCGATGATGCTTCCAATCATAAGACCAGAAGTTCTAACATTTGGACATCATCATGCTTTCAATAGACCAGAAGTTCTAACATTTGGACATCATCATGCTTCCAATAGACCAGATGTTCTAACATTTGGACATCCTAATGATTCCAATATACCAATATACCAGAAGTTCTAACATCTGGATAAATACCACGTTGGTTGCCAATGGCCACCGATGGTAACATTTGGTACCAACGAGGCCACTGATACTACCTCAGGTGTAGAGTCGCGGGAAGATTGGTTACCAATGTTCTACCTATCGGCAAACGACGGTGACCGATCATGGCAGCCGATGGTTACGATGGTTACAGAGTGCTTTCGGTAACCGGTGGGAGAACCTTGAACGGACCCATTACATAGTAATTTATAATCGATGCAAAGCAGAGTAATCCTTTGTTTTACATAGTGTTACATCATTTTTACCTGTGCTATAAATAAACCATTTTGCCCTGCACAATACCTTAAGCGCAATATTCATGGATAACCTACTATAAATAAACCATTTGGCTCACAGCACACTACCTGTTAAGCGCAGCATTCTTGGCTTACCACTTTATAGTATTGTTGATCTCCCTGTTTGCCACTAGTGGTCGCTTATTTGTACCGAAGTATTTTGCAAAAAAACATTCCCATGGTGAATCTGTGGCTGGGATGGTAAAGATGCTGCATTTGAAACCTTCTCGCCTCTCACCGTAGTGGGCTCAAATCCCACTGGGAGTTCGACTTGTGAGAAATTGTTGATTCTTACGATGTCGGGAGGTACAATACAGTACTGGTGCTACCCGGGAAACAAGAGGCCCAAGAGGGCCTGTGGACGCTCTACTGGCTAACATGGCTCTTATAACGTTTTTTTGAAAGTTTTGGGCAAAATACAGCATTTTTAACTAAATCTGAAGGGCCATAATTAAAAAATCTGGTAAAGTTTGGTTCAGATCAGATGAAAAATGAAGGCCCTATCGTATTAACGAGGCAAAATATAGCATTTTTAACGAAATCAAGATCATAACTCTGCTGTTACTTGTCCTATCTGGCTGGTTTTCGAACTTGTCCGAGCTTTCATTGATATTAACAATCTGGTAAAGGTCGGATGAAAAATGAAGGTCTTAACGAGGCAAAATATAGCATTTTTAACTAAATCAAGAGCCATAACTCTGCTGTTACTGGTCCGATCAGGCTGGTTTTCGAACTTGGCCACTACAGCTAATATAAAAAAAAAATCAAATAAATAAAACAAAACACAAGAGGTCAATGACCTTGAAACTCTACCGATAGATTTTGATAGCTAGGTCAGCATTCCTGTGAAGTTTCATAAAAATCTGTCAAGTAGTTTCAGAGGAGTAGTCGCTACAAGTTGAAGTTTTTACTATATAACTCTATGTAAACAAAGATTGGCCACTGGCAGCCATGTTTAATGTCGAATCAAAATCTTGTCATGCTGATCATTTCAGAAAAAATCCCATATCAATATCACTTACAGTTTTCAAGAAGTAGTCGCTACAAACTTGTTTTTAAAAATCTATGTTTAGCCTTGGTGGCCATCTTGAATTTCTGGCCGACCTGAAATTTTGCTAGGATCAACTAGACATCAAGATCAACATTCCTGTGAAGCTTCATGAAAATCCGTCTAGTAGTTTCAGAGGAGTAGTCACTACAAATATTTACTATACAAACTCAGCATTCCTGTGAAGTTTCATAAAAATCTGTCAAGTAGTTTCAGAGGAGTAGTCGCTACAAGTTGAAGTTTTTACTATATAACTCTATGTAAACAAAGATGGCAACTGCTGCCCAGGTTTAATTTTGATTCAAAATAATTTTCAACAAGGATCAACATCATGTCATGCTGATCATTTTAGAAAAAGTCTCATATCAATATCACTTACAGTTTTCAAGAAGTAGTCGCTACAAACTTTTTTTAAACAAGAGGTCAATGACCTTGAAGCTCTACTGATTGATTTTGATTTCAGGAAGTAGTCGCTACAAACTTGTATTTTTTGTAAAATCTATTTTTAGCCATGGTGGCCATCTTGAATTTCCTTCCAACCTGAAATTTTGCTAGGATCAATTAGACATCAAGAGCAAGATTCCTGTGAAGTTTCATGAAAATCCGTCAAGTAGTTTCAGAGGAGTAATCGCAACAAGTTTTCATTATATAACTCTATGTAAACAAAGATGGCCACTGACAGCCATGCTTAACATCGAATCAAAACGATTTTTGACAAGGACCAACATCATGACATGCTGATCATTTTAGAAAAAGTGCCATATCAATATCACTTAGGAGTTTTCAAGAAGTAGTCGCTACAAACTTGTTTTTTAAAAACCTATTTTTAGATTTGGCGGCCATCTTGGATTTCACATCAACATGAATTTTTGCTAGGATCAACGAGACTTCATGGGCAACATTTCTGTAAAGTTTTATGAAAATCCATTCAGTAGTTTCAGAGGAGTAGTCGCTACAAAAAAAAGTTTACGGACAGACAGACAGACAGACAGACGGACGACGGACACTAAAAATCTGCTTTTAGCCATGGCGGCCATCTTGAATTTCCGGCCGACCTAAAAAAAATCTTGGATCAAGTAGACATCAAGAGCAACATTCCTGTGAAGTTCCATAAACATTTGTCAAGTTGTTTCAGAGGAGTAGTCGCTACAAGTTTTTACTATATAAATCTATGTAAACAATGATGGCCGCTAGCAGCCATGTTTAAAGTTGCATCGAAATAAATTTCGACAAGGATAAACATCATGTCATGCTGATCATTTTAGAAAATGTCCCATATCAATATCACTTACAGTTTTCAAGAAGTAGTCACTACAAATTTATTTATTTTAAATCTATTTTTAGCCTTGGTGGCCATTTTGAACTTCTGGCCAGCTTGAAATTTTTCTAGGATCAACTAGACATCAAGAGCAACATTCCTGTGAAGTTTCATGAACATCCGTCAAGTAGTTTCAGAGGAGTAGTCGCTACAAGTTTTTACTATATCACCCTATGTAAACAAAGATGGCCACTGGCAGCTATGTTTAACGTCGAATCAAAATAATGTTCAATTGGATCAACACCATGTCATGCTGATCATTTTAGAAAAAGTCCCATCTCAATATCACTTATAGTTTTCAAGAAGTAGTCGCTATAAACTTATTTTTGTAGCGGCCATCTTGAGTTTCTGGCCGATCTGAAATTTTGCTAGGATCAATAAGACATCAAGAGCAACATTCCTGTAAAATTTCATGGAAATTCGCCAAGTAGTTTCAAAGAAGTAGTCGCTACAAGTTTTTACTATATAACTCTATGTAAACAAAGATGGCCGCTGGCAGCCATGTTTAACGTCGAATCAAAACGATTTTTGAGAAGGACCAACATCATGTCATACTGATCATTTTAGAAAAAGTCCCATATCAATATCACTTATTTTTTTTAAGAAGTAGTCGCTACAAACTTGTATTTTAAAAATCTAAACATGAATTTTTGCTAGGATCTACTAGACTTCATGGGCAACATTTCTGTAAAGTTTCATGAATATCCATCCATTAGTTTCAGAGGAGTAGTCGCTACAAATAAAAGTTTACGGACGGACAGACGGACGGACAGACGGCCGGACGAACGACGGACGCCGCACCACGGCATAAGCTCTGCTGATCTCTGATCAGTAGAGCTAATAAATAAAATAAAAAAATATAATAATAATAAAAAGAAGAAAAAAGAAAGTAAAAAAATCTGGTAAAGTTTGGTAAAGATCAGATGGAAAGTTAAGGCCCTATCATATTAACGAGGCAAAATATAGCATTTTTAACTAAATCAAGGGCCATAACTCCGCTGTTATTGGTCCCATCTGACTGGTTTTCGAACTTGTCCGAGCTTTCATCGACACTAGCAATCTGGTAAAGTTTGGTAAAGATCGGATGAAAAAGTAAGGCCCTATCATCTTAACGAGGCAAAATTTAGCATTTTTATCTAAATCAAGGGCCATAACTTTGCTGTTGCTGGTCCGATATAGCCGGTTTTCGAACTTGTCCGAGTTTTTATTGATGTTAACAATCTGGTAAACTTTGGTAAAGATCAGATGAAAAATTTAGGCCCTATCGTCTTAACGAGACAAAAGTTAACGATGGACAACGGACGGCGGACGGACAACTCGCCATCCCATAATATGGCTGATCTGCCTCCACCCCGAAAAAAAACGACTGTCTAATATATAGCCTAACATGAGCAGAAAATGATGTAAAAGACCATTCAACCATTTCCCGCGACAGGCCTGCCAAAATATTTCAAAACAAAATCCTGTGATTTTTTAAATTTAAGATTTAAAATGCGTGAAGAACATTTTAAATGGAAATTTGGAGCGTGCGATTTGATTTCCGCACTATTTTTTTACATTGTTTGATAGTTATAGAAAATAATAACTTAGCATAGTAATTCGATTAGAAAGACTTGGTTTAGTTTCTACCACAACTATTTTTTTATGAACCTGATGAAAGTGTACTTGCTTTTCTACACAGATGCGTGCTAAATGCAAATACAAAGTCAACTCTTTAATATACAAATTATAATCATCTTACACAGCAACAGCTGTTATAGTAGTACCACACACATGGAGTTAATTGCTACTGAGTTCCTCACACTTGCTATTTCCGTTAGATTGACCAATTAAAGAAATCACAGATATTGCTGCATTACGCATGTCGTTATGACACTGAAGGAACTAATTATGTCCTTAGGTGTTAATTGTATATTCAGTCAGTGCATAACACGGATGAGCCCCACTGATTCGACACTTGTATATATTCCTCTGACTATAGGGAGCTTAACAAGACCAATTTGGGAAATAGCTGATACACTGTGAAATCTGGAGATTGTTCACTTAAATCCGGAGATCCGGAGAGCGACTGAAAAATCCAGAGAAATCGGTTTTTATCCGGAGATTTGGCAGGACTGCCTTGATGCAATGAGCGTTGATAAGGCCCAAAAAAAAGTACCTGTATTTCCGGTGGCCTGACCGACCCTATTTTTAAGGGGCCAACCCTAAAACTTTTTAAGGAAAATTAAAAAAAACAAGAGGTGCCCGACCGACCCTATTTTTAAGGGGCCAACCCTAAAACTTTTTAAGGAAAATTAAAAAAAACAAGAGGCCCAAGAGGGCCTGTGGACGCTCTACTGGCTAACATGGCTCTTATATCATCAATGAAGTGAGTGACTGCCATTTACGTTTTTTTGAAAGTTTCGGGCAAATAACAGCTTTTTAACTAAATCAAGGGCCATAACTAAAGAATCTGGTAAAGTTTGGTAAAGATCAGATGAAAAATGAAGGCCCAACCGTATTAACGAGGCAACATATAGCATGTTTAACTAAATCAAGAACACCTCTGTTACTGGTTCGACTGGTCGAACATAGAGCTAAAAAAAATAAATTCAAAATTCAAAATTTCAAAATCCAAAATTTCAAAAAAAATTCAAAAAAAAAGAAGATATTTCAACAAATTTCAAAAAAAATTCCAAAAAAAAAAAATTTCAAAAAAAAATTTAAAAAAAAATTCAAAAAAATATTCCAAAAAAAATTCAAAAAGAAGATATTTCAAAAAAAAAAATATTCAAAAAAAAAATTCAAAAAATTCATAATTCAAAAAAAAATATTTAAAAAAAAGGATTCAAAAAATAAATAAATAAATAAACAAAAAAAAAATAATTCAAAAAAAATAAATCCCTATACATGTCTATGTAAAACATGTGACCCTTGGGTCGGGGTCAAATATGACCCGAGGGTTACCATTTGAACAAACTTGGTAAAGGACCATAAACTTACAGCAAATGCAAAATATTAAACCTCTGGCTCTTGCAGTTCCAGAGAAGAAGATTTTTTTCATTTTTTCCCTATACAAGCATTTATGTAAAACTGTGACCCCCGGGGCGGGGCCAGATGTGACCCCAGGGTCCCCATTTGAACAAAATTGGTAAAGGACCATAAGCTTATAGCAACAGCAAAATATTAAACCTCTGGCTCTTGCAGTTTCAGAGAAGAAGATTTTTTAAGTTTTTCCCTATTCATGTCTATGTAAAACATGTGACCCTTGGGGCGGAGCAAAATGTGACCCCAGGGTCACCATTTGAACAAACTTGGTAAAGGACCATAAGCTTTTAGCAAATGCAAAATATTAAACCTCTGGCTCTTGCAGTTCCAGAGAAGATTTTTTTTCTTCAGTTTTTCCCTCTACAAGCATTTATGTAAAACTGTGAATCCCCGGGGCAGGGCCAGATGTGACCCCAGTGTCCCCATTTGAACAAAATAGGTAAAGGACCATAAGCTTATAGCAACAGCAAAATATTAAACCTCTGGCTCTTGCAGTTTCAGAGAAGAAGATTTTTTAAGTTTTTCCCTATACATGTCTATGTAAAACATGTGACCCTTGGGGCGGGACCAAATGTGACCCCAGGGTCACTATTTGAACAAACTTGGTAAAGGACCATAAGCTTATAATAAATGTAACATATCAAACCTCTGACTCTTGTAGTTGGCGAGAAGAAGATTTTTAAAAAAAAATCCTATATAAGTCTATGTAAAACTGTGACCCTCGGGGCGGGGACAAATTTGACCCCCAGGTCACCATTTGAACAAACTTAGTAGAGGACCATAAGCTGATGCTACATGTATTACATGAGAGCTCTGTGCCATGTGGTTCCAGAGAAGAAGAATTTTTTCAGTTTTTCCCTATACAAGCCTATGTAAAACTGTGACCCCCGGGGTGGGGCCAAATGTGACCCCTGGGTCACCATTTGAACAAACTTGATAGAGGACCACAAGCTTATAGCAAATGCAAAATATTAAACCTCTGGCTCTTGCAGTTTCAGAGAAGAAGATTTTTTAAGTTTTTCCCTATACATGTCTATGTAAAACATGTGACCCTTGGGGCGGGGCCAAAAGTGACCCGAGGGTCACCATTTGAACAAACTTGGTAAAGGACCATAAGCTTATAGAAAATGCAAAATATCAAACCTCTGGCTCTTGTAGTTTCCGAGAAGAAGATTTTTAAAAAAAAATCCTATATAAGTCTATGTAAAACTGTGACCCCCGGGGCGGGGACAAATTTGACCCCAGGGTCACCATTTGAACAAACTTAGTAGAGGACCATAAGCTGATGCTACATGTAATACATGAGAGCTCTGTGCCTTTTGGTTTCAGAGAAGAAGATTTTTTAAAGTTTTTTCCTATATGTCTATATGAAAAACATGCAAAACCTCAATATACAAATTTTGGACCCCCGGGGCACGGCCATTTTTGACCCCGGGGACTTTATTTGAACAAACTTGATAGTCTAGGTGTTGGCGATCATTTTAAAAGAAAAACTGTTGAAATCTGTCCAGCGGTTCTGGAGAAGAAGATTTTTTAAGGTTTTGACCATATATGGTAATGGCAGCCATCTTGGATGTAGCGTTGACCTAATTTTAACAAATCTAAAAAGCATTCATCTAAGGATCATCCACGTGAAGTTTGGTCAAAATTAGCCAAGCGGTTTCTGAGGAGAAGTCGTTTGAAGAAAAGTTAACGGACGACAGACAGACGACGGACGACGGACAACACAGCATCCCATAAGCTCTGCTGGCCCTTGGCCAGTAGAGCTAAAAATACAAAAAACAATTCAATTTGTTCTGAACAATGATTTATCCCATGGCTTACATCATGGAAGTGAAATGTTAACACCATTCTATATTTTCTGTAATCCACTGGGCACCCAGGTGGTATAACTATGCAAATTATTACCAAATTACAGAGCAAAAGTGGAAATATTAAGGTATTTAAGCCAAATGATTTGCCTAGAATGTCATATGATACATTCAGAGTTAATGTTTTTCTTTCAAGTAAACAATGCGATGCTAATTATTTATTAAACTAATTAGTAAAATGCATTTTAAACAAAGGTCTTCTGGTTTAAAGTATCCTATTATTTGTAACAGGAATGCTTAATTTAACTGGGGCGGTCTTATATCGAGGTAAACTGACAACATCACAGAGAAACTTTCAGTTGTATCATCGACATCAACTTGTATTGGGTTTATGATAAATAAAATTATGAGATAAATAGAACCTTGCTCAAAAAAAAAAAAAAAAAAAAATGCCTACCGACCTATATTTTTTAGAGCATGCAATAGGAAACACAAATATATATTTTTTTGGCCTAATATTGTGATGCGGTGTGAAAAAAATAACTCATGAGCCAACTATAACGCTTCTTAGACCCAAAACAATGGTCCGATTCCTGTTTGAAAAGTTACCTATATATCACTTATTGCAAATAGCTAGCGTACTGTTAAGTACACATAAACACATAGCAGTACACATTTATTTATCATGAAACCATAATGGCAAATTATGCCAATGATTGACCTGAATGGCAATGTTGAATGTAAAATTGTAAATTATTCCACCCAATAAATCAGTAAGAAGATAGAGGCTTCTATGACAGCACAACAGTTTGTAAAAACTTATAGGGCAAACATAGGGGTTCATTTGCCTAATGCATACAAAACGACCAAAACATACTTAATCAATTCTGGAAAATAATCCTGGCCAGTTTCATCAGCAATACGGGAGAAGTTATTTTAACAAGCACTTTAGGGATAAAATATTATTATCTTTTAATTATGTTTATTACAATGTATAAATAATATTTTAATATAAAAGAAAGTTATAGTTAATCCGTTGCAGAAGACCTCCTTATATAGGCATACTATATATATAATATATTAGAAATAATAACTTCTCCTTATGAGAGAAAATGTAAACTTCCGGTTTTAGCAAAACACGTGTGAGTGAACAAAATTATCTAACTTTAATTAAATTGAATGAATTTATCATAATATCTTTATTTCCATACTGCCGTATCATGTCAGTTTATTTATATGTTATAGTATTGCTCTCACTGGCTGCACTAGTAGTGAGGTTTAACGGATATATGAAAATGTTTATAAATTGACATAATTTCGGATGCAGTCTAAATTCGGACAATAGGTGCCATGTTGCTAGTTCTGTATTCCGACGTCCCTTTTAGAAACGCTCTGGTAAATAGATTGACCAAGACTCAAGCTATACGAACAAATACTTGAGATGTTATGTAGCTTGAGCCCTTAAACAGTTTTCATTTCAATTCTGACAGCATTGCAATTTGCAGAACAAGACATTTTTATTGTAAATGTGGAATTCTTGTTAGTGTACCGCTAGTCTCATTTTTTTGACATCTGGTGTGCTTTTTTACATGCGAACGTTTATGGATACCCATTGTGTTTGTGTTTGACCAAAACTTAATAAATAAATACTCTTAGGCCTAAAAAAAAAAATTGTGTGGTTTGGGTCGACCCTACCTACGAATACCCGCCGACCCTGACGTTTTTTTGGTCCATTTCGAAAAAAAAATAACAATATAAAGTCACAGTAATTATAGTACATAATTCAGTGCATCTTCTTTGCGTTCATAAAAACAATCCTTAAAAACAGAAAAAATCCGACCTACCCTACCTACCAATTTTGAACATGTTACCCGAACCACACTATTTTTTTTTTAGGCCTTACCTAATCAATAAATAATTCATCTTCAATGAATATCACTTTTATGGCAAATTTAGATATACGTGTATTTATATAAACTTAATGATGATAGTAAACACATATACATTGTATTTTACAATATATGCGCATTTATATAATAATGACCTGGTAATGTGTAAACGTTTCTTGTATGTCACTGCGCAAGACACCAATGTTTTGCCATTCAAACAATGCATAGTTCCTAGATTTAAACTAAATAATGTATTTCTTATCAAAAATGTTTTTCGGAATACAATTTTAGTGTGAAATGGATAACAAATGATCATTCTTCAATTTATGTAAGTTGTGTTTATGTGTACTCTGTGGTAAGTCCATACGTACAAAAATTAAACGTGTATGCACGTCGCAGGGCGGCGCATATCAAAAATCATCTCGCCGTTCATAGACGTGTATTTTATGCACTATAGTTAGTGGTACTTATCTTTATATTAGAATATGTTCAATGTTTGAGGCTAAAATCAGTACACTCAGTGGGGTTTGAACTCGGAACCTCTCGCATCCAAGGCGGACACTCTACCAATCTAGCCATAAATCTAGTCCAAATGATTATATAATAATTTGGGCTAGTGAACGGAATTCCTAATTTCTTTGACTAGTAACTTACTTATAAACCTATTTATTTACATATATCCTTAATTGAGTCCTAATACATACCTCCTTCTAACTTTTTGACAATTGTCACCCACAGATATCACACAGCCTTGGATACCACAGCCAAAAATAGCCTCCAGCAGTAAATTACAAAGGTAAATGGATGAGGAAAAATCAATAAACTCAGCAGGGTTTGAACTTAGGGGATTTTTTGCATGCATGGGTGACGCTCTCTACCAATGTTGCCATAAAAGCTAGCTCTGTGGCAAGATAGTAGTAACGTGCAGGGCCCTCATCTGGTCATTTCTGCCGCCGTTATTCGGCGGCAGTCCCCCACCTGAAAAGTATCTTTTTTTCCCCAAAAAATTGATATTTTTCCCCCTCAGAAATTCGTAAAAAAAAATAAAATAAAATAAAAAATAAAATAAAAAAAATCCGATTTTCAAGATGATATGCTCACGATGTCGTGTTTACCGGTTTGAAAAAGACGTTTTGATTATTATTAGACTGGTTTTAGACTGTTTATCGTGCACAGGACGTTTTAACTATTATCGGGCACTGACTCAACCAGATGCCCAACTGGACAGGGCAATAGGTTTTTTTCGGGATAAAAAGAAGAGAAGGGTTGACTTTTAATGTGGATCTCCGATGAAAACATGCCATTGATGGTTATTAAGTGGAGTTTTTTTATCAGAAAAAGAACCAGATGGTTGACGAATGTATGTTAATAAAGTGAAACGTGTTAATCAAACAGAGTTTTTTATTTGTTGTAAAAATTCCCCCCAGTTACAAAAATTCCCCTTTCTGAGGGCTGCGGGCCCCTTCCCCAAAGTAGCGTGAGGGCCCTGACGTGCTTATAAACATATCTGTTTACGTATACCCTCAACTGAAGTAGACTACAGTCGCAATTGGAATTTATCATACCGTGTTGGAGTGGATTATGAGGCGAAAATCCTTAAATTTAATTATTTCACAAATTTGCAGATTTAAAAATGCAGCCTGTTTATTTATGTTTCAGATCATGGAAGGTGACCTTGAGAAAGCTACGGCGCTTTTGAAAGATATTCGTGACAAGTGCAAAGATGCAACAACACATGTAAATGACCTTTGTAAGAAAGCTGAAAATGGAGAGTTTAACACTTCTAAGGTAATATAAGACAACAAGGACTTTACATAAGTAACATGATTGTCATTCTTTGGTTTGATTAGCTGTATAAAGGGTTTGCATATATTCAAGTTCTTGAACATTGCAGTTTAGATTTATTTGGAACAATATCTCTAAGTTTTAAAGTACCTAAAAGTATTTTTTATGTGCTGGCCATGCTAGTAGAGTGGTCATTTAGTGTCGTAATTTATTCTAGTCTATTTAAGCATTATATCCAAAGGCCCTACACTCTTTAAACTTCATAAACAAAAAGAAAACATCTCTGTGGTGACCAAGGGAGTGTTCTTAGGTAAAAGGGGCTGGTCCCCTCTGTCTGGGAGTCCAGCAGATTCAAGTTCCCCAGTCGCAAAATATTTTTTCAGGAAACTTAAACATGTTAGCAGGGAGTACGTTAAGTATACAGGGAGGAGACACGGGTTCATAAACGCTCTAGTTTATCGATTTATGTTGTCGTGCTAGAACGCCACCATTTACTATTTTATCGATACAGGTAAATCGATCGTAAGCGTGTTACATTTGAAAAGTTAAAATTTCTCAAATAGGCAGATTTACAGCCTCTTTTTTACGGCTTTCTGTAATAATCAACATAACGAAATTACCTTTTTGTTATTATTAATGGCTAATATAAACCGTACTTCGTATCTCGTTTGCAATAGCTATACACCATTTTTAATTAGATTTTTTTTAAATTTCAGCCGATATCTCAAAAGAGGTAAAATACCCTCTTTTGAGATATCGGCTGAAATTTAAAAAAAAATCACCTCTTTTTAGGCTTTGTCTTATAATCACCACCGTAAAATTACCTTCTTGACAAAGATAAAAATGTCTACTATTCACTTTTTGTTATTATTAATGCCTAATGTAACCTGTACTCGTATCTCGTTTGCATTAGCTATACACTGTCACCATTTTTTATTTGATGCCGAGGGGCGCCATCTTTGTTACACGGAGCCGTCTGTCTCCTCCCTGTATACTTACTCCCTGATGTTAAGGACCCTGAAATATACTCTCCATCAAGGAATATAGCTTTATTTTTTTCATGCATTAAAGCAACAAAAACACTTAACACTTAATACTGATACCAGTCTCTTCTCTAGATAATACAAGTACAAGTCTCTTTTAATTTATGGATTCCAAATTCTAGTCTCGGCCAGCCAGACCGTATCATGCATATGACTTGCAGATATCGGTCTGGGCAGATTGGCCAATTAAAGCGCCCACTAGTGATTAGCCCAATTTATTTTCACGCATTTTTTCACACGCATAAAGTCAATGTTTGCGTGACGTCATATATTGTAAATAAACAAACAACGTCAATTGTTGATGCACTAGTTAAACTTTTTAACGTCACTTACTGCTTCTCATAAGTTAAAAATAAGAAATTAATATTAACTTAACTTGAAAATATGTTTTTTGAAAACCTTGTAGAATCTCTCAAAAGCTCGCCAAAATCACTGGATCCTTGTAGCATAGCGTAACGAAGAAATCAGAAGCACGCCGGATGACTGAGGCTATCCATATTCCTGTTACAATTGTGACAATATATATTTACAAACTAGTTTACACGGACAAGGGGAAAACATGACTTTTTGAATTTTACTATTTCTATTTTTTCTTTGTCATTCCTTTTTTCATCCAAACTTTGCCAACTGGTTCAGAAGTTAATTTCAATCAGAACACTTTGTAAATCAGCCCTATCTGAACATGTCAGTGCTGGGCTTTTAACAATATCCCTGATAGAACATGATAGAAACTAAGTTAACCCGAGCCTTCTCTGACCTTACCAGCCCTTTTTAGGATTTTGATATTTCATCTGTCTGTGTAAAAAGCCACAAAAGAAAAAAAGAAAAGAACGAATTTTAGGGTCAGAGAAGGCTCGGATTATAACTAAGTGTTGTTACTGTTAGGGCATCAGTTTCCTGGAGGTGAAGTACCAGATGTTATTGGGTTACCTGACCAATCTCACGTATGTGATGCTGAAGAAATCCCATGGAGGACAAATACAGGGGGACACCGCTATCGACCAACTTGTGGAAATACGCACGGTAACTCAATTGACATTAATGCACGTGTAGGTTATAGATATTGACACTCCCACCATTTAGTAAAGTGTCTTTCTTATAGTGTGTGTAAATTGTAAATTAATATATCAAAAAATGAATAAATAAAAAAAATGAATTCATGACTTTGGAAGGGCTATAACTTATTTTGATTTAAACAACTTCTATGCATCATAAATTTGACATTTAAATATTTTCAAGGGGATTTTTAACAGTAATTTAAAGAACAAACAGAGTTGCACGGCTTTTTTCCACAAAATTGGGAAGAGGCCCAGGCCTGTCCATTTTGGGGGGAAAATGTGTCCTTATTTCTCATTTTGGGAAAGATGTAAGACATTACTATATGCTTCATTTATATTTTCATCCATTATTTACAATCATTACTGACTTCTCAGTCAGAACTGACTCGATAGAAAAAAACACATTGCAGAATTAAAGCTTTTTCTCAAATTCTGAGAGCTTTCCAATTGGGTAAACATTTGGCCACATTTGGGAAAAAACAGTCAAGTTTCAATTGGGAAGAAGCCTGTTACAGGCCTCTGTTATGTGTATGCGCTCTGGTTATTTTGTCATTGTTTGTTAGTTACTTACCAATCATTGCAATCACCGTACTAAATTACTTGCCCCTTTGAGGGCCCTTAATTGGTTAATAAAGTCTTGTATCTTGTATAAGGTAAAAAAGCCCTGAGTTGTGATTGCAAAACTATTGTAACGGATATATAAATGAAGAACTAGATACAATAGTGTCACATTTAAGCCTCAAATTACATTAATTAAAATAATTACTTGAAAATCAAAAAATCCAAATTTGAAGGGAAAAAACCCTGGCTATTCCCTTTATAAAACAGTGATTTTAAGTTTGTTTTCTGTTATTATTTTTTGTACAGGTTCTTGAAAAAATGAGACCAATAGATCAGAAGTTAAAGTACCAGATAGACAAGATTATACGACTAGCGGCCACTGGTGGATCTGGTATGTAAATTCTTCAGTGTCAAAGGAGAATGAGCAAAATCCATGCATGTGTCGCAGTTATTGCCATTGTTTTCAGGTTGTCTGCTTGTGAGAAGAAAAAAAGTAGGTATTGTCACCCTTTGATCGTTGTCTGCATCTGCCTCCCATGTTTGAAGTTTTGTATGTTAGCTTATATCTCGGAAACTACATCACATAATGGATTGGAACTTCACACACGTCTTCTGCATTGTTAGACAACATGATAGAATCAGGTTCTATAACTCGTGCTTTTACTTTAACAAAATTATGGCCCCTTTTATACTTATGAAAACTTGGTTTAATGTTTTGTATGCAAGATTGTATCTCAGAAACTACTTCACATAATGCATTGAAAGTTTGCAGATGTATTTGCCATTGTTAGACAACATCATAAATCAAGGTTCTATAACTCCTGCTCTTATTTTAATAATTTTTTTAAATAATCTTTATAAATATATATAATCTGTAAGTATACACATTTTCAACTCATTATACTGGTTGGTACCTACTTTTTTTTTATCTATACCATTAGAAGATAGAAAATGTCAAATATGTCACACTTTAGAAGATGAATTCCATTTCATTATGGAATGCCCAGTTTAAAATGAATATAGAATTACTTATATTAAAAAGTATTACTGGAAATTACCAAATGTTCCTATTAAGTTTATTGAGTTTAAAATCCGAAAACGTCACAACTTTTGAAAACCTTGCCATATTTATCTTCAAAAGTTTCAAAAAAATAAATGAACTGATGTATAATGGATAATGTGTATACAATAAGTTCCATCCTTTTTTAATGAAGTAATATAAATTGGAGTAATATGTATGAATTTTTGTAATTTTCGGAACTGCTTTTGTTTGTTCATTTAACTTTAGATACATACTGATATAAGGAATATTATAAACGTAATAGTATTTTTTTTGCAAGTGTTTTCTTTGTCTCTTGTGTGTGTGTGCTTGCTTCGTGAGTGCATATGTATGTATGTGTGCACGCGTATAGGTACAAGCGTGTGCATGCATGGTTGCATGTGCATGCACAACATTGATACAATATAATTATGTCTTCATTTTGCATGAACTGCCATTGACAACTGTTAAGATAATTATGTATTTATAACATGTATACTCATATACTCATTGGCCATTTGGTCTTTTGTATGAATAAAGTATCTATATATATATTTCAGGTTCTAATGATCCAATGAGATTCAAAGCCAATCCTGACAGTTTAGAAAGTAAGGTAAGTAAGATTTGATGACTGATCTAACCAAGAGGATATGAAGTGCCAGTAACTACATTGTCTGCCAGTAACTACAGTCTAAATTAATCCATAGTTAAAGGGACACATGACAATCTTGTGTTTTACATCAAAATTTAAAATTAGCACCTCGATTTAATAATCCTGTACCATTTTTACTTAAAAGTTCTCTGGCCAACGTTTTGCTTCATGAACATGTTTATTTAAATCAATATACAACAAAATACATTTACAATTCACACATTGCAATATCTGTGAAAAGCGAGAATAAGATTTTATTTGATGACGTAGAAAACTTTGAACAGGTAAATTAATCCACAGGTAAATGTATTTATCAATTATCTGGCAATAGTTGTGCAACTATACAATTCGGATTTACCTCATTTCCCCGTGCGGTCACGCAGTGGTAAAAGTAGTATTTACGTCATGCAAATAATACTTACTTTTACATACAACTTAGTAGCGGTTTTAATATATGTTTCTCTCCGGGACTATCAAGAAATGTTCATATGTTGTTTAAGAGTTAAATTTGTTAATTGATATTAAATACTACAAAAAGGGTGGCCATTCATGTTTAAAACTGCTTGAATATAATTAAACTATATAATTAAACTATATAATTAAACTATATAATTAAAATAAACATTTGAGATTTCAGTTTACTTTATTATTCAACGCAATTTGTAAATGTATTATTGGTGCAATAAAATCAGTGGTTAATAATTTGCACAAGCAGTCTGCTTTGAACTATTTGAATAATTAATATTAATTATTGCAAATTTGTAAAGTAATGTAGAAAGCTAACGGGACGTCGAGAGTTATCAACAAGTCATGATTGCCAGGTGTCCCTTTAAGGCAAATTATTGGTGGTATTACACTTTAACAGAGTAATCAGGAATCATTGTTTAGTTATAGTAAGCGTATACATGTCCCTGGTTGTACTTCAGATTGGGGACGAGGGATCAGACAGTGACAGCAACTCAGACAATGAAGATGAGGAAGATAAGAAATCTAGCAAGATTTATCGTCCCCCAAAAATGGCAGCAGTTCATTATGGTGAGATTTGGATTCAAGATCTATCATTGTATTTGAATATTAAAGGGAATTTCCCAGTTATAATAGTTTGTTGATGTACTCAATGTTAAGTGATAATTATCTAAAATGCCCGTTTACACTATAGATGGTGATGAGACAATGGCTGACAAACAACAGAAGCAAGTGGATAGTCTGAAAAAGCGTGCACTGAACAGTGACATTATGCAAGAGCTGAAACAGCAGTATTACGAGGGTCCAGAAGAAATAAGGGTAACTTTTTTTACTTCAAATTTAAGTACGAATATTTCTCGATGGTTGCACGTTTTGTTTTGATATAGAATTTTTAATTGCCATGCTATCAGTGTAGATATTTTGCGATTATTTGTTTTTATCTCACCCACCTGAGCCGAAGGAAAGATGAGGAAACATCTTTTATCTCTTGTCAGCTTTGGCTTTAAGCAACCCTTTATTCATCACTGTCTGTCTGTCTGTCTTTAAAGTTCTCCGGCCATGTTTTGTTTCATGAACATGTTTATGTCTATTTAAATCGAAATCAATACACAACAATATATATTTACAATTCACACATTGCAATATCTGTGAAAAGCGAGAATAAGATTTTATTTGATGACGTAGAAAACTTTGTAGAGGTAAATTAATCCACAGGTAAATGTATTTATCAATTATCTGACAATAGTTGTGCAGCTATACAATTCAGATTTACCTCATTTCCCCGTGCAGTCACGCAGTGGTAAAAGTAGTATCTACATCATACAAATAATACTTATTTTTACATACAACTTAGTAGCGGTTTTCAATATATGTTTCTCTCCGAGACTATCAAGAAATGTTCATATGATGTTTAAGAGTTAAGTTTATTAATTGATAATGCTACAAAAAGGGTGGCCATTCATCTTTAAACAGTTTGAATTATTAAATTTAAAACCATTTACTTTTGTTCCATAAATTTAGAACCATTTATGATAATGTAATGAAACTTCATGGTTAGACTGTACATGATGAGAGGATGAACCTTTGTTTTGTGGTCAGTAGGTGAAAGGTCATTGGTTGCCAATGATAACATTGTTTGCATGATACTCTTCAACCTCTGTAGCCACATCTATAAGTGTGTTAAAATACGCGTTTAATGCTCTTTTCAAATTTTTCGTATTGGCGAGCATCAAGGCAACGTGAAAACTATATACTTGGTACATTATATACAACTCAGTTTCGTGACACGTTGTCCACAGTGGAAATTATCTGACGTTTGTGTATTTATGCGCATGCAATGTTGGGAGAGACGAAATTGTCAATACACATGTTTAGCGATCTACGAATTACCGATATATTATGTAAAATTTGCCTCGGAAAAGAATAAAACTCGAAAGTAAATGGTAAATAATTATTATTTTGTTAGACTATCGTCATGGTTTATGCACAGGAGTCTGATAAGCTGCTCAATTTCATTCGAAAGTCACATGGGTGTTGGAGCGGTTTTTTCAGTCATTTTTTTTACACTGGAAATTAGGCATATATACAGTTACATAGAACGTCAGAATAACAATAAAAAAATTGCATAGAAACCAATTTCTTAGGCTACCACATCTATCAAATTTCACAGGTAGAATGGCTATGTTAATGGTTGAACTCTTTTTGGGATCAAAAGGTCAACGCTCAAGGCAACCATGACCTGATCATGAAAAATCTTTTCCGCATGATAACTTCAACTGCTGTAACCACTTCATCAACTTCCACAGGTAGACTGGCTATGTTGAGAGGATGACCTCTATACTCTTTAGTTTCAATAGGTCAATGGTCAAGATCACCATGACCCGATCATGAAAAACCTTATCATTACTCTACCACATATAAACCAATAATTTGTTTGGCGGAGCCCTTATGGTAACTTTTCCAGATGAACATAATCTGCCACAGGTGGTGAATGGTACATTATACCAATTACAAATTTAAGATATTACAATTTATTGCAGGAATCTCGTGACATTCACAAACTGAAGGCAGATAAGAGGGCAAAAGACAGAGAAACGTATGTATAATAGTGGATAGCTTTTACAGTCAATCGACATGCCTTGGTATTATTTTAAAAACGATTAAAAAATCTCTGAAACCACTGGACCAAGTTTATTCAAATTGTACGGGGCGTCCGTGGCCGAGTGGTTAACGTCTCTGACTTGAAATCACTTGCCCCTCACCGCTGTAGGTTCGATCCCTCAGGGGCCTAGGAATCTTTATGTGAGGAAGCTATCCAGCTGGCTTGCGGAACGTCGGTGGTTCTACCCAGGTGCCCGCCCGTGCACGAAAATTGCCCGGAGGGGCACCTGGGGTCTTCCTCCACCAATGGAAGCTGGAAAGTCGCCATATGACCTTAGCTGTTGGTGCGACTATAAAATCCAATTCAATCAATCAATTATTCAAATTGTATATGGATGCTTCTGTTACAAGATTTACAGAAGAAAATTAGGTCAGTGGGACTTTTAAAATGGCATCGTTACTAAAAATAGCCAACACATTAACAAATCTTCTTCTAAAGAAATGCATCATAGATTTTTTGAATTGATCGTTAGATACTTAACTAAACTATCACATTTGTGTTCAAATGATCACATCTGTAGTTCTATTTAGCATACAGTAGGCTAACGTACACAAGACAGGATCCCTTTGATTTGGAGGTCAGTAAGTCAAAGTTCAATGTATATAAGCATTTTCCAATCCATCTATTATTTTATGTAACATTTGTATAGTACGTTTTCTTTAAAATAAAATATGTTGAAAAGGTCAAAGTCTCAAAGACTTGATGATGGAAAACCTTATCAACACGACAACTCTTCAACACTGTAGTCACATTCATAAAATTTTACTGGTATTCTCCATGGTGAGCAGATGATCATTTTTTATTTTGAGGTCACTAAGTCAAAGGTTTTAAGGTTTACATAAAACCTTGTTGGCATGATATTAAACCTACTGTCATATTGACCTGTTTACTTTATCGTATTCTACCATACTGAACGTTGACAAGGACTGATATTGAACATTGATAAAGAATTACTTTCAACTGTAAAGGAACAAAAACATTGCCTAGTGTCAACATAAAAATGGCATAGTTTTCCAAGTTTATTAGTCTCGTAAGACCCTTTATCAGGCTAAGATACGCTACACTACAAGGTCTACGCTAGAAGCAGAGAGTTTCAAAGCATAATTAGGATTTGATTTTAATCAGATTGCCAAGTTTCTGTGAAAGAAATTGATATGATTACTTACCTATTGATTTTAATGATAACGATCGGCAAAACATTGTCATCATCGTGATAAATATAATCATCTGCACATAATGAAAATAAACCAAGAGATACAAACTCCATCGAAAGCCATAAAAAGAACACAGTTACAGTGAAATCAGACTTTCATGGAAACTAATATGAAAGTATACAATAAAAAGGTTATTGAATTTGTATGGCAAAATATTATTGGAACTCCTTTTGGATTTAATAGGACAATTTGCAAGCTAATATGATCGCTAAACTGAGAAAAATTGCCAAAACAGCTCGTTCCAAGTAATATTTTGCTGTACAAATTTAATAACCTTTAAACTAATTATTGATGCTGCTAGTAAGGCAATGATGCTGCATATTCATGGATAGAAAAGAATACAATAAGAACATATATTTCAGATATGAAGAGGATCATTTTGTCAGACTGTCAGTTTCAAAAAAAGAGAAGGTAAGTGTTTGATTTGTGGTTGTCACAGTATATTCTTCCGTAGAAGTTTTTAATAAGAGTGGGCAGCCAGCATATAAGAAAACCACTGTACATTCTCGTCTAGAAGTATCAGAGTGGATGACTAGCACAGAAGACGACCAATGCACGTTCTCATCTGAAAGAGGCGCCATGGTCGACCACCACAGAAGATGACTACAGCACATTCTCATCTAGAAGTTCAATGTTGCGGTCAATATCAGAATCTGTTTGACTCAATGTATATAAGGTTATATATATAGGCCTTGCTTTGCTCAGTATTTATTTGTTCATGTTTGCAACACCTAATTTTGTTTATATTTGACTGCTTTCTTGTATCTGGAAATGGGCTGTTTTTGTGTCGCTTGCATAGCATGGCAGAAACTTAGAGATCACTTTGTCCGTCGTCCGTCTGTCTAACTTTAACCTGCAACCTAACCTTGGTCATAACTTGAAAAGTGTGTGACCTATGTTCATGAAACTTCACACAAATCTTCATCTTAAGCCAAGGAATGTTGTTACACATATCCAATATTAAACTCCGACTTTCATTTTGGCAGAGTTTTGCTCCCCCCCACCCCCCATTTCATAAAACTTTAACCTGCAACTAACCAAGCTCATAACTGGCCATAACTTAAGAAGTATTTGACCTGTGTTCATGACACTTCCCACACATATTCATCTTACCACACAGAATATTGTTATCCATGATCAATAACTCTGACTTTCATTTCAGCAGAATTATGCCCCTTTTCATAAAACTTTAACCTGAAACTTAACCAAGCTCTTAACTGCCCATAACTTGAAAAGTATTTGGTATATGTTCATGAAACTTCACACACATCTTCATCTGAACCAAAGGAATGTCGTTACACATGTCCAATAACTCTTGACTTTTCATTTTGGCAGAGTTATGACCCTTTTCATAAAACTTAAATCTGCAACCTAACAAAGCTCATTATTTGGCAAAATATTGACCTGTGGCCATGAAACGTGGCAAAATATTGACCTGTGGCCATGAAACGTTATACAGTTTTTATCAGTTATCCAAAGCAGATTTATGCACCTTTTCATACACTTTTAACACTAAAAAAACTGCTCCAAAATTCCTGAAGGATTGCACAACCTTATAGTTAGATTGTACTTGCTGAAATAAGCACACAGCAGACGACACAAGTGTTCCGTGGAACACCCTTCTAGTTTAAACATTGCATTATTTCTTTATTCATGTATTTGTTTTCAGCATGCCACAAAGCGGATAGCAACAATGTCGTCCCTGAGTGCGCTTACACAGTTTGACAGTTTCAGTGCACTGGACATGGAAGAGGGCAATGAGGAGGTAATATAAACTTATATTTTATACAGAAATGCTTAAATTTCATAAACATTCTGTGTAAACAGACTGGCCACAGTTGCGAAAAACAGGGGAGTTGGAGAAGAAAGTAATCGCTGCAAGGGAAAAACAGGAAAGTTGAAAAAGCTAAAATGTTATTAAATTAATAATTTGAAGATGATTTAGTGGTTAAAATGCATGTGGATCACATATCTGCATATGCATGTTTTATTATATGTGCTAGTGATACTGTAATTTCATACAGGGCTGTTAGTAAGAGGTATATTGTAAGCATTTAGAGAACATTTAGACACAAGCCTTTGACGATTAATCTATTTCATACATGTTTCCAGCCTCCTCATGGCTATTTTATTCATAACCATATACATTTTATGATTCTGTGATTTCCCCAGTTTGAAAGCTCTTCACAATATGTTGCGTTCAACTCCCAAGCTCTTAATGCCAAGGTCAAGGTCACACTTAGACTTCAGAGGTCTAGGTTTGCTATCTCGGTGTCTTTTAATACCATATCTCCTAAACCAGTGGGCAGATTTGGATTTCTGACAATTTTTGTTTCAAGAACAAAATAGAAAAATAGAAATTCAATTAAGAAGCATACATATTTTATCCAATATAAACTTGTACTGCATTTTATTTGAATATTTTAGGACTTAAATTAAAAAAGATCAATACCACTTATTGTTTTGTAGTGTTTTCCTGCTAAAAGAAGAAAATCTGAGAAGGTGAGTGTTTTACTAGTATTTAAAGTAGCTATCCTGCCAACAACAGCCAAATTTTACAGCATTGTCACCATTTCCAAGCCGATGATGAGGTATATATATATACTTACATGTTTTGAGAATACAAACTCTGTATAAACGGCTTTAACCAGCCAGACAGGCCAAATACCAACTCATATTCATTTTACGCATATTCAGTCACGGGTATTTTAGGAACCCATGAATAAAACTAAACTTTTAATCAGCTCATATACATTATTATATGACCTGAACACCTGGACAGTGCAATTTGTGCCATTATTTGGCGGGTTAATTTCTTTAACATTCTAATTTAAATCAAAATGATATAAACTAATCTGTAAGTATTTATGTAAAAAAGCTCCTGTCTTGTATGCATATATAAACCTACCATTTGTAAATGTGAACCTACTTAATTTTGTATTTTTGAGTCTTCAGACATTCTTTTAATAGAGTTTATTATCCGCGAGTCCTATAGAAGATTCAATTAATAAAGTGAAAATAAAACCCTTGCAAATATTTGCCGATCCACAGAACTATGTAAAGTTTTAAAGGTAACTTTTAATAATTCTATAAAATATCAATAGAATGCTTGAGGTGGTGCCTTTATTATTGAAATACATGTACTTAAAAACTACATCCTACCTGGCACCTGACCAGTCGTACAGATGTGATTTACAACTGAGGTCAAACTTTCTAAAATGACATGCAGTGAGAGTCAATAAACGTTCATATGAATGATACTGCCAGCTTCTGCCGCAGGTAATTATAGGTTTGATTTATGTCAGACCTTCCACCATTCTATCTTTACTTACGACCAAAGTCATGCCCAGTGTGTAACTTAATGCTTGTTCATTTTCTTTATTCAGGGAAAGAAAGGGAAGAAAGGCAAAAAAGGAGGTAAATCAAATTATAGTTTTAAGCATGATATGGTATGGTATGGTATGGTACAATACTTAATGATAGGCTTCCTGTTGTACACATACATACTGTCATAAACCCAATAATTGTTTGTTTGGTGTTAAGCTTAATTTTTCAGCACATTTTAGGCTATGTATGTTAGTCGATTTTTTATTAAGTGGTGAAGGCAGACCACCCACTTGTTCCTGCATAGAACCGGTACTTTATACCTACCATCATCCTTAAGAATCAACATTTTCTCTCTTGTCTAGGTCCGTTTGGGATTCAAACCCACGGTGGTGAGAGGTGAGAAGGTTTGAGATGCATCGTCTTTACCCATTCGACCACAAATGCGCAGTAAAATGTGCTGTGACTGTGCTCGTAGTCATTATGTAGTGAAAATAATTCACTTTCTTCATCATTCTACCTGTTGGGATGAACATCTCTAGTTGAAACTATAGATTTTGACCTGCACATGCATGCATACACCTGCGCAAGCACACCATTACACATGCACACACACATGCACACAAACACGCACATGCACCCAAAATTGGCAGAGCACGTGCACCCAAAATGGGCAGAGGAACTATAAACCTTAATATTAAGCATTGAGCAGTCTGGTTCAACACACTTTGGGGGAAAACATCCAATTGAGGTTAATAGTTGATATAATAATTATGGTATTATTTTGATATTAACCTTTAATACATTAGTCTCTATCATCCAGACACATTCAAGCTGACTGTGAGCGCTAGCGTGCGTCTGGACTCGTGGTTCATTAAAATGTTTGAACATTAGACGGCTCCAAACATCAAAACTGACTGCGACGTGACGTCATTTTGACTGCAACATCAAAGTGCACGTTGTATTACGGGCAACATTAGTTCCAATGGAATGTGTGCAAATTTACAATAAACTTTGTTTCATTGTAGTTTCTCTAAAAACATATAATCTCACAAAATGATGTTTAAAATTTAATTTTTAGCATTAATTGTGATCCGCTGACTTTGTTTGGGGTATTTTTATTACACAACATTGCGCGTAACGTCACGTCACGTAATTTTTGACGCCGTCGTGACGTATGGGGTGATTCCCATAGATTCCCATAACAAACTGAAGTTGACCAATCAGAGGCCGGTGATTTTTTTTTGTCCACACCTCGTTTTGATGTCAAACATTTTAAAGAAGCTTTACTCCATACCATCGTATGGACTTCTTTGAGAAAAGTCTCGCGAGAGGTCTGGATGATCGAGACTATTAATACATGACGGTGATCAAACTTTTCAATTGTATTTTGGGTGAATTGTGGTTCAAATGTGTTTGACAATCTATTACTATACTCAGATGCAAAAGAAACTGGACACAAAAAACGTTGGTACCAAGCATGGCATATTCATTTTGGAATTTGTCAATTTAATTCTGAAAAAAAATTATACAATTAAATCTAAACAAAACTCAGGGTCCTCTTTCTTTTGCAACTGAGTATACATTCTAGCCATGGTGATAACCTATGTGATTATCTTTTTTAGGATTTAAGAAAAAGAGAAGACATTGAAATTGCAGTAGATTGGAAAGTAGAAACAAAACTTACTGGACATACGGTTATATGGTTGACATTGAGAAGAAATACAAATGCTGTGAAACAATATTTTTACTTGTTTGTTTTCATTTTGATAACATGTTTTTTATATGCCCATTTGTGAAGGTGTGCTCCCACCATCTTCAAACTTTATAACTGGATTGTCCTTGGTGGGTATACTGATTTTGGGGTCAGTAAGTTAAAGGTAGATGACTAGTTTTTGTCTCGCCTTTGCGAAGAAAAAAAAGAATCATAGGTGGTGCTTTTCCGGTGGCGGCATCAACATTCAAGTTTTGCGTTTAGGTCATTTTCTCACAAACTGTATGCACTAGACTTTTCAAACTTTGCTTATAGTTGTATCTTGGGTGGAACATCACAACGTGACAAAGCAAATGTGGAAGTGACCTTGACCCTCAAAGCAAAGGGCAAATAATAATTTTTACGTTCAACTTTTGCATTTAGGTCACTTTTTCACAAACTGTATGCACTAGACAGTTCAAACTTTGCTTATAGTTGTATCTTGGGTGGTATATTGCAACGTGACAAAGCAAATGTGGAAGTGACCTTGACCCTGCAAGCAAAAGGCAGATAACAATAATTTGTACCTTCAACTTTTGCGTTGAGGTCAATTTCTCGCAAACTGTATGCACTACACCTTTCAAACTTTGCTTATTATTGTATCTTGAGTGGTACATTACAGCATGGCCCTCCAAGCAAAGGTCAGATAACTTAATAATGTTTACCTTCAACATCTGCGTTTAGGTCATTTTCTCACAAACTTTATGCATTAAGACCTTTCAAACTTCACGTATAGTTGTTTCTTGGGTAGTACATCACATGTCAAAAAGCAAATGTGGATGTGACCTTCACCCTCCAAGCAAAGGGCAGATAACTTTAATTGTTACATTTACATCACTTTCTCATGAACTATAATTATACACTAAATGCTTTAAATCTACTTTATAGCTTAATCTTTGGAAGACAAAACGTTCTATTTTGACATAGTTGTGTCTTGGGTAGTGCATCTTTTTGGATGCATGGATTT
Source organism: Cyrtodaria siliqua (assembly GCA_037043455.1). Classification (NCBI taxonomy): domain Eukaryota; kingdom Metazoa; phylum Mollusca; class Bivalvia; order Adapedonta; family Hiatellidae; genus Cyrtodaria; species Cyrtodaria siliqua. Next base: position 61,910 of record JAWPHD010001534.1, on the reverse strand, counting down.
CATCTTTGACCTTGACCTACTTTTTGGAGCTAATATACTTTTTTTTTATAGATGACAAATGCACTTAAATGGCATCTCAGCAAACTGTAAACTCCATTGTTTTTGTCTCGCCTTTTCGAAGAAAACAAGAGACACGGGTGTTGCTTTCCCGGCAGCGGCGAAGGCGTCAACATTCAAGTTTTGCGTTTAGGTCATTTTCTCACAACCTGTATGCACTAGACCTTTCAAATTTTGCTTATAGTTGTATCTTGGGTGGTACATCGCAATGTGACAGCAAATGTGGAAGTGACCCTGACCCCCCAAGCAAAGGGCAGATAACTTAATAACTTTTACGTTCAACTATTGCGTTTATGTAATTTTAACTCTATATGCACTAGAACTTTCAAACTTTGCTTATAGTTGTATCTTGGGTGGTACATTGCAACGTGACAAAGCAAATGTGGAAGTGACCCTCCAAGCAAAGGGCAGATAACAATGATTTTTACATTCAACTTTTGCGTTGAGGTCAATATCTCGCAAACAGTATGCACTTCACCTTTCAAACTTTGCATACAGTTTTATCTTGGGTGGTACATTGCAACGTGACAAAGCAAATGTGGATGTGACCTTGACCGTCCATGCCAAGGGCAGATAACCTTATAATGTTTACCTTTAAGTTTTACGTTTAGGTCACTTTTTCACAAATTGTATGCACTAGACCTTTCAAACTTTGCTTATAGTTGTATCTTGAGTGGTACATCGCAACATGACAAAGCAAATGTGGATGTGACCTTGACCCTCCAAGCAAAGGGCAGATAACCTTATAAATTTTACCTTCAACTTTTACGTTTAGGTCACTTTCTCACAAACTTTATGCATTAGACTTTAACCTGAAGCTTAAGATTGGCCATAACATTGAAAAGTGTTGGACCTATGTTCATGAAACTTCACACACTTCTTCATCTTACTACAAGGAATGTCTGCCAAAATGAGTTATGACCCTTTTCTTAAAACTGTAACCTGCAACTTAATCTTGCTCATAACTTGGCAACATATTGACAACTGGTCATGACACTTATACAGTTCATCCTTAATCAATTATTCAATGTTTTTGACCTGTCCAAGAATTCTGAATTTTATTTCGGCAGTTTTTCCTTACCCCTGCACCCCAACAAAACAAACAATTAATGAAAAGTGCTATGTTCTGCTTCTGACACCCCCTTCTGCTCCCCCTCCCTCTGTCCCCCACCCACCCAATGTCCCAAACCCGTCCACAATTATTTTAAACCAGCAGAGCACTTCAATAAAACATACCATAAAAGATAGATATTTGCGCTATGCCCAATGCAGGACTTGCTAAATATGTGAGCTATAATTTACAAAATAAATATGCTTATTGACTCTATAAGCTAGGTACAAGGGAATCAGCCAGTTCACAGATTGTCTTCACCACCATGAGTACTAGGCCAGAGGTTTGAACGATTTTAGGAAATGAAATTGTTATTTGAAAATGTATGGATCGATAATACATTTCTAAAGTAGTTGTAAACAGATGCGGATCTATACAACTAATAGCTGAACAATTGCAAAATTATCTCGAAATGTGCTTTTGATCGACTTTGTCACAGGTCCTGTTGTTTAAGTGCTATCATACTTTTATTAGGTGATTATCGAGCACTTGAAGTAGAGTTCAAATGGCTATAAACTATATCACAAGAGACCACAGAGAGACTGTGGACGCTCTACTGGCTATCGTGGCTCTTACAACAATAGATGACATGATGTATGTGTTCTGGCAATCTCAATCTGATGCGAAATAACCCGTTTCATATGTAAAGCAGTAACAGGGAAAAATAGCTTATGGGATGACGTGGCCGCCATCCGTTTGTCGTCTGTCCGTCCACTAACTTTTGCCTTGTGAACACTCAAACACCTTCATTTATTATTTGAGCTTTACCAAACATGCACAGATTGTTAATAGCAATGAAATCTTGGATGAGTTCGAAAACCAGCGAGATCGGACCATTTATGCCGGAGTTATGGCCCTTGTTTTTGCTGAAAAAAAAAGCTATTTTTTGCCTTGTGAACACTAGCACCTTCATTTATTATTTGATCTTTACCAGACTTAAACAGAATGTTAATATCAATCAAAGCTCGGACAAGTTTGAAAACCATCCAAATCGGATTAGTAATAGCAGAGTTATAGCCCTTGTTATTCTGGAAAAAACAACATATTCTGCCTTGTGAACACTCTAGCACCTTCATTTATTATTTGATCTTAACCAAACTTGCACAGATTGTTAATAGCAATGAAATCTTGGATGAGTTCGAATACCAGCCAGATATGAACTATTTACACCGAAATTATGGCCCTTGAATTTCTGAAATATGCTATAATTTGGACTCGTTAACACAATAGGGCCTTCATTTTTCATCAGATCTTTTCCAAAACTTTACCAAATTGCTGATATCAATGAAAGCTTGGACGCTTGAACATTTTTCGGTTTAATGATTTTTGGCGGAGTTATGGCCCTTTAAAGGTTGTAATACACAGACTTTGTCTGGACTAGTTCTCAGATTTCAACAAAACTTTGCAGGGATGATCAGTACCAGGCCTAGTTGTGGCTATCATCGCCGTGTTCCGGTTGAATGATTTGTGGAGTTATAGCCCTTTAAAGGTTTTGATAGATAAACTTTATCCTGACTAGTCTCTTCTAAACTCCTGGCCGAATTTTGGCGGGGATGATGAGTACCAAGCCTAGAGCATATCGTCGCTGCGTTCCGGTTGAATGATTTTTGGCAGAGTTATGGCCCTTTAAATGTTTTAATACACTAGCTTTGTACATACTAGTTTTCCTGAACCCCAGGCCGGATTTCAGCGGAACTTTGCAGGGATTATCAGTACGAAGCCTAGTTGTGCATGTCATAGCTATGTTCCGGTTGAATGATTTTTGATCCCTAAGGAGTTAAAATGGTCCCTTATACACAAACTTTATCCGGACTAGTTTTCCTGAATCCCTGACTGGATTTCAGTGAAACTTGGCAGGATTTATCCGTAGCAAGACTAGTTGTTGTCGTGTTCCCCATCCCATACTCCAGTAGAGCGAATATAACTCCTGTTATAATTCTCTTATTCATTATGATGCCCCCATCTAATGTCTGACCTGGACATCATTCACCCCCACCCCCCACCCCCACCCCCACCACCACCACCACCACACACACACACACACACACACACACACACACACACATACACACACACACACACACACACACGGGCGGGACCAAATTTTACCCAATGGCAAACCTGGTAGAGGAGGATAAGCTATTCTTGCATACCAGACAAGGATATCCGTCATTTTACCGGGGCTAGATTATATGAATCTTTCATGGGTATCCGGTGAAGATAGGGAATTCCAGCACGAGGTATAAGTGTTTTTATCGGAACCGAGGCCCTAGGGTCGAGATAAAATTCACGTGCGCCAACATCCGGTATGCAGGAAAACATGCAAAATATTAGTAGCTGGCGGCGTTAACGCACAACATGTCTCTGATATGCAAGAAAAAGAATCTATCATGGATATTCGGTTCAGATAGGGAATTCCAACCCTCGGTATAAGTGTTTTAATCGGAACCTCGGCAGAGCCTCGGTTATGATAAAAACACTTACACCTCAGGCTGGAATTCCCTATCTTCACCGGATACCCATGGTAGATTATTATAATCTAGCCCCGGTAAAATGACGGATATCCTTGTCCGGTATGCAAGAAATTTCCATCTCACCCTAGGGTCGAGATAAAATTCACGCGCGCCAACATCCGGTATGCAGGAAAACATGTAAAACGTTAGTAGTTGGTGGAGTCAACGCACAACATGTCTCTGATATGCAAGAAAAAGAATCTATCATGGATATTCGGTTCAGATAGAGAATTCCAACCCTCGGTATAAGTGTTTTAATCGGAATCTCGGCAGAGCCTCAGTTCCGATAAAAACACTTATACCTCGGGTTGGAATTCCCTAAATTCTCTAAACCGGATACCCATGAAAGATTCTTATAATGCAACATGCACTTTATGAGAGCATTTCCCTTCAATACCACAGGAACAACTGTCGAAGTCTGTTTAGCTGTTCATGACTAATGGCGGCCATCTGACCTATTTACGACAAAATTATGAAAGACAAAGGTGCATTATTCATTTAAACTCGGAACATAACAATGTTGTTTAATATTCAATATTTATGGTTTTCGAACGTGTCCGAGCTTTTATCGATATAAAGACCTTGACCGTGATCCAGTGATTAGCGTGGTGGCCTTGACATTTGTAGGACCCAGGTTCAAGCCTTATTGCTGCCACTGTGTTTCGTCGGTATTTTCTTGGGCAAGACACGTTTCCTTAACCTCGTCCATCGGTTGGGGGTGTAAACCTGACTGTCCCGTGTATAGGAGTCTATCCTCCGAGCATGTTGAAGAACCATAGGAATATATTTGCCAGGTTCCCCGATACCTGCGTATCCTTCCACCCTGTCTCTCTGTGTCTCTCTTAACTCTTAACCCGATACATATATATATTGGACTGTTCTTTCTTTGAATTAAGACCATTCCATTTATTTGACAAAAGGGTGATTTGGGGAAATGACTGATCAGCAGTCGGACATTGTAAACCCTGATCACTCGCAGGCTGATATGGGCAAATGCTATTATAGCCGTGCTTAGCGGGTTAAGGGTTAATAACCTAAACAACATGTTCTTGAGCCGTTAAAGGGGTGGGGGCGAGGGGGGGGGTGTGCAAGGGGGGTTCTCATAACAGAATAACAGCAAATTGAATTTGCTGATAACAGTTAACAGTAAATTATAAAACACTGAACACATTTAACAGTACATCAAATAACAGTTAATATTTTTTCATAAAAACAGATAACAAAATATAAATTCTGCCAAAAACAGGATAACAGAAATAACCCTTGCCCCCACTCGTTAAACAACATTCAGTTACAGGTCAGTAGAGCTTACCACTAGGAAGATAATTTCAGTACAAGCACGATAATGGACAATACTAATATCAAGTAGGGAAACGTTTTTTCATCCATTATCCGCTCACGTCATGTTGAACTTATAAAGGTTCGTATTTCACAGTCTTAGATCGTCCCACCACTTGAGACTTTAGTCAATAACAGGAAGTTTTAATTTCTTTACACTTAACAGCACGTTTAAATGAGCCGATTATACCCAACCCTGAGCATGTCGATATACCAGAGTGTTTTTGTCATATAAATAAGTTGATAAATTGCCTGGATTAAAAAAATGACTTACAGATGCTTGGATTAAACGTGTATATCGATCCACAGAGACTATTAAAACATAATTTTTTAACTGACTTAAAAACATATGGAACATAGTACCAATTATATACATGGTTGTGGGAAATAACTGTTATTTGTGCGTAATCTAGCTGATAAGATCTAGGGCTTTCGAAGTGAAACATTAAAAGTTGAAAATAACTTTAATATGTGAAAATGACAATATCAATTGCCTAATAATGCTTATCAGTTTCGGAAGGCTGCAGTACAAATACAGGAATTTCTTTTATTGGTAGATGCAATAAATACACTGAGTAACTTTGCTCTAGTTTTGACGAGGATATAAAATGTCACATTCTTTACAAACAGACATGAGTAGACCGGTAAATATTTCGGACAGCGACTTTATCAGGATATTAACCAGTAGGCAAGTGACCGTATCGATACCGGTGCTCGGCTTTATGGCGCTGCTGATGCTCATTGGAACGTGTGGTAATCTTCTAGTCATTTTGACGTATGCCAGGCGCTTGCAGAAATCTTCTACAAATGTATTTATATTCTGTTTAGCTGTATTTGACATCACAAACTGTTGCGTCGGAATTCCAATGGAGATGTTCGACATTTTTAACCCATTTACAAATGATCTCCACCACCTTTGTGCCATTTACAAATTTATTGCGTTTTCCGCCGACTTGTCGTCTGGATATATTATCGTCTGCATCTCTTATGATAGGTATCTGCGAATCGCAGCACCACATGATCACGGACTTAGTGTGAATCATTCAAAAAAGGCGGTCATTGTAATATCCGTCGTTGCAGTGCTTGTTTCATCACTATCACTCTTTATTTATGGAAGTGAACAAGTGCCGTTGTCCTCACGCTCAAAACTGTTTGGATATCATTGTGGTGTTCATGCTGGCGCCAAGAACACTGTTCTTCCTCTTTTGTTCAATACTTTGATCTTAGTGTGCTTCGGTGTTGGCGTAACAATTTTGTTGATTGTTTACACTCGTCTTGGAATTAGAGTCAGAGATTGGAACAAAGGGAGGACTTCAAAGGAAAAATGTGCGCGTTCAAATCCACAAGGTTCGTCTATGTATTCGGAAGAGTCTTCCTCTAAAACGGAAAATCAAGACCCACCGGAGACCCAACAGCGAGCACCAAAGCCAGTGGAAGGATGTACACCGGTCTTGGAATATAAAGACACCCATGTACAGGAGCTGGAATCCTTTCAAAAACCTGGATTTGTAAGAGAACTATCACGTTCGCTTGACAAGAAACACTTCCTGAATTTGGAAAATCAAAATTTGAATGATGGTACAAAAACGCTACCACTTGTAAAGAAATCCACATCGTTCAAAACAGTGAGGAAGGCGTCTTTGCCTGCATTAATTTATATAAAAAGAAGGATCAAACTGAGCAAAACCACGATTATGTTTATCGCGGCTACCGTCGCCTTCGTTGCCAGTCATGTACCGTACGTCTGCATCAAAATGGCGCTAATTCTCAGTCCGAACTTCATCCAAAGAATGACTTCGGCGGAATACTCGTTATTCCGATTTGCGGAGTATTCATTTGTCGTCAGCTATGGAGTTAATCCATTAATTTACAGTTTTCTCAATCCTAAGTTTAGAAACGAATGTAGAACACTGATAGCGGAAGTTGTCAAGTGCTGTAGGTCAAGGGTGAGATCATTTAATGTGCAATAGTAACCGACAGAACCTCGCCCACATTGCGAGTTACAGTTATAGTGTTTTTGTTTTAAAAAACAAACAAGTGATCATTCTGTATTCATATTATAAGTTATTAAATTTGATATTTTAATCAATATGCTGCAAAAATACTGCGGATTGTTTCATTTATTATAGTACATTGAAACGCAGCATTCATGAAACCGTCACATACATTCTTAAACAGTAAACAATATAATCTGAAAGAAGACGAATATCACGTTGTAATAGAAAGTAAAAAAACTACCAGAGTCGTTTTGAAATTTGGCTGAACCATATAAATAATGTATTAATAGCTTTTTATTTTTGTTATTTTTGTTATGTTTAAATAAAAACTGTTTCACCAAAAATGAAAACATCCTTATCAGTTGTATTTCTAAGTTGTCGATTGTAGCCATTACCTATCTTTCTCGGCGTAAATGAGGATTGTATATCCATCTTTCCGCCATATAACCTATAGTGTGTTGCCTTAAACCCCAATATAATTAAATTTCCCAGATTCAAACCCCTGTTGGATCTTCAACATCATCTTAACTGTTCCTGTGAGGAGCCGAAGCTTCTAAAGTGTTATAAACGACCTTTTTAATCCAATCAGATGGCTCAAAATTTCGAATACGAACTTCATTTATTAATGAAGATGTACTACCTGTATTCTTCAACAGCCACCTAATTGGTTAATCATGAAGAGTCTGATCAGAAAATATATGGGTAAACATTAAGTCGGATAGAGGCTATGAAGAGAAATTAGTACTGTTAGGAAACCGCGGTCTGTCGCTATGCTCCCTCCCATTCGGTTTCTTAATGGTGAAGTCTATATTATATACCTCTTTAAAACCTCGTCATATACAAAGTTATTTGTTTGTGTGCTAGTGTAGATGGAACATATCCGCTATGTCTTGTGCTTTACTCTGAGTGATTAGCTGAACGCATTCCCTATCTCTGTAAAAGAGAACGATATTGTTCTAAATTCCACAAATTTAACACATAAAACCCACATTATAGGGACAGCTAAAGTAAGACTCCAATACAATCCGAGCTTGAACATCCACGCACGTAGGTATACAAGTCGAACAAGAAATGCAGCATTCACAGAACACAGTCAGCCAAAAACACGCAACAATTACAAAGAAAATTAGAAGCAAAGTATGCGATACCACACACATACAAGAGTTGACAATAGGGGATCATGCGACACCACACACATACAAGAGTTGACAATAGGGGATCATGCGATACCACACACATACAAGAGTTGACAATAGGGGATCATGCGATACCACACACATACAGGAGTTGACAATAGGGGATCATGCGATACCATACACATACAAGAGTTGACAATAGGGGATCATGCGACACCACACACATACAAGAGTTGACAATAGGGGATTATGCGATACCACACACATACAAGAGTTGACAATAGGGGATCATGCGACAACACACACATACAAGAGTTGACAATAGGGGATCATGCGACACCACACACATACAAGAGTTGACAATAGGGGATCATGCGACACCACACACATACAAGAGTTGACAATAGGGGATCATGCGACACCACACACATACAGGAGTCGACAATAGGGGATCATGCGATACCACACACATACAAGAGTCGACAATAGGGGATCATGCGATACCACACACATACAGGAGTCGACAATAGGGGATCATGCGATACCACACACATACAAGAGTTGACAATAGGGGATCATGCGATACCACAAACATACAAGAGTCGACAATATGGGATCATGCGATACCACACACATACAATAGTCGACAATAGGGGATCATGCGATACCACAAACATACAAGAGTTGACAATAGGGGATCATGCGATACTACACACATACACGAGTTGACAATAGGGGATCATGCGATACCACACACATACAAGAGTTGACAATAGGGGATCATGCGATACCACACACATACAAGAGTTGACAATAGGGGATCATGCGATACCACACACATACAAGAGTTGACAATAGGGGAACCGTCTTACCACACACATACAAGAGTTGACAATAAAGGAACCGTCTTACCACACACATACAAGAGTTGACAATAGGGGAACCGTCTTACCACACATAAGAGTTGACAATAGGGGAACCGTCTTACCACACACATACAAGAGTTGACAATAGGGGAACCATCTTACCACACACATACAAGAGTTGACAATAGGGGATCCGTCTTACCACACACATACAAGAGTTGACAATAGGGGATCATGCGATACCACACACATACAAGAGTTGACAATAGGGGAACCATCTTACCACACACATACAAGAGTTGACAATAGGGGAACCGTCTTACCACACACATACAAGAGTTGACAATCGGGGATCATGCGATACCACACACATACAAGAGTTGACAATAGGGGATCATGCGATACCACACACATACAAGAGTTGACAATAGGGGATCATGCGATACCACACACATACAAGAGTTGACAATAGGGGATCATGCGATACCACACACATACAAGAGTTGACAATAGGGGATCATGCGATACCACACACATATAAGAGTTGACACTAGGGGATCATGCGATACCACACACATACAAGAGTTGACAATAGGGGATCATGCGATACCACACACATACAAGAGTTGACAATAGGGATCATGCGATACCACACACATACAAGAGTTGACAATAGGGGATTATGCGATACCACACACATACAAGAGTTGACAATAGGGGATCATGCGATACCACACACATACAAGAGTTGACAATAGGGGAACCGTCTTACCACACACATACAAGAGTTCACAATAGGGGAACCGTCTTACCACATACAAGAGTTGACAATAGGGGAACCATCTTGCCACACACATACAAGAGTTGACAATAGGGGAACCGTCTTACCACACACATACAAGAGTTGACAATAGGGGATCATGCGAAACCACACACAAGAGTTGACAATAGGGGATCATGCGATACCACACACATACAAGAGTTGACAATAGGGGAACCGTCTTACCACACACATACAAGAGTTGACAATAGGGGAACCGTCTTACCACACACATACAAGAGTTGACAATAGGGGAACCGTCTTACTACACACATAAGAGTTGACAATAGGATAGGGAAACCGTCTTACCACACACATACAAGAGTTGACAATAGGGGAACCGTCTAACCACACACATACAAGAGTTGACAATAGGGGATCATGCGATAACACACACATACAAGAGTTGACAATAGGGGAACCATCTTACCACACACATACACGAGTTGACAATAGGGGAACCGTCTTACCACACACATACAAGAGTTGACAATAGGGAAACCGTCTTACCACACACAAGAGTTGACAATAGGGTATCCGTCTTACCACACACGTACAAGAGTTGACAATAGGGGAACCGTCTGACCACACACATACACGAGTTGACAATAGGGGAACCGTCTTACAACACACATACAAGAGTTGACAATAGGGGAACCGTCTTACCACACACATACAAGAGTTGACAATAGGGGATCCGTCTTACCACACACATACAAGAGTTGACAATAGGGGATCATGCGATACCACACACATACAGGAGTTGACAATAGGGGATCATGCGATACCACACACATACAAGAGTTGACAATAGGGGATCATGCGATACCACACACATACAAGAGTTGACAATAGGGGAACCGTCTTACCACACACATACAAGAGTTGACAATAGGGGAACCATCTTACCACACACATACAAGAGTTGACAATAGGGGAACCGTCTTACCACACACATACAAGAGTTGACAATAGGATAGGGGAACCGTCTTACCACACACATACAAGAGTTGACAATAGGGGAACCGTCTTACCACACACATACAAGAGTTGACAATAGGGGAACCGTCTTACCACACACATACAAGAGTTGACAATAGGGAAACCGTCTTACCACACACATACAATAGTTGACAACAGGGGAACCGTCTTACCACACACATACAAGAGTTGACAATAGGGGATCATGCGATATCACAAACATACAAGAGTTGACAATAGGGGAACCGTCTTACCACACACATACAAGAGTTGACAATAGGGGAACCGTCTTACCACACACATACAATAGTTGACAACAGGGGAACCGTCTTACCACACACATACAAGAGTTGACAATAGGGGAACCGTCTTACCACACACATACAAGAGTTGACAATAGGGGAACCGTCTTACCACACACATACAATAGTTGACAACAGGGGAACCGTCTTACCACACACATACAAGAGTTGACAATAGGGGATCATGCGATACCACACACAAGAGTTGACAATAGGGGATCATGCGATACCACACACATACAAGAGTTGACAATAGGGGATCCTGCGATACAACACACATACAAGAGTTGACAATAGGGGAACCGTCTTACCACACACATACAAGAGTTAACAATAGGGGAACCGTCTTACCACACACATACAATAGTTGACAATAGGGGAACCGTCTTACCACACACATACAAGAGTTGACAATTGGGGAACCGTCTTACCACACACATACAAGAGTTGACAATAGGGGAACCGTCTTACCACACACATACAAGAGTTGACAATAGGGGATCATGCGATAACACACACATACAAGAGTTGACAATAGGGGAACCGTCTTACCACACACATACACGAGTTGACAATAGGGGAACCGTCTTACCACACACATACACGAGTTGACAATAGGGGAACCGTCTTACCACACACATACAAGAGTTGACAATAGGGGATCCGTCTTACCACACACATACAAGAGTTGACAATAGGGGAACCGTCTTACCACACACATACAAGAGTTGACAATAGGGGAACCGTCTTACCACACACATACAAGAGTTGACAATAGGGGATCCGTCTTACCACACACATACAAGAGTTGACAATAGGGGAACCGTCTTACGACAATAGGGGAACCGTCTTACCACACACATACAAAAGTTGACAATAGGGGTTCCGTCTTACCACACACATACAATAATTGACAATAGGGGATCCGTCTTACCACACACATACAAGAGTTGACAATAGGGGTTCCGTCTTACCACACACATACAAGAATTGACAATAGGGGATCCGTCTTACCACACACATACAAGAGTTGACAATAGGGGAACCGTCTTACCACACACATAAAAGAGTTGACAATAGGGGAACCGTCTTACCACACACATACAAGAGTTGACAATATTGGATCCGTCTTACCACACACATACAAGAGTTGACAATAGGGAACCGTCTTACCACACACATACAAGAGTTGACAATAGGGGAACCGTCTTACCACACACATACAAGAGTTGACAATAGGGGATCATGCGATAACACACACATACAAGAGTTGACAACAGGGGAACCGTCTTACCACACACATACAAGAGTTGACAATAGGGGAACCGTCTTACCACACACATACCAGAGTTGACAATAGGGGATCCGTCTTACCACACACATACAATAGTTGACAATAGGGGATCCGTCTTACCACACACATACAAGAGTTGACAATAGGGGAACCGTCTTACCACACACATACAAGAGTTGACAATAGGGGATCCGTCTTACCACACACATACAATAGTTGACAATAGGGGATCCGTCTTACCACACACATACAAGAGTTGACAATAGGGGATCCTTCTTACCACACACATACAAGAGTTGACAATAGGGGATCCGTCTTACCACACACATACAATAGTTGACAATAGGGAAACCGTCTTACCACACACATACAAGAGTTGACAATAGGGGATCCGTCTTACCAAACACATACAAGAGTTGACAATAGGGGATCCGTCTTACCACACACATACAAGAGTTGACAATAGGGGATCCGTCTTACCACACACATACAAGAGTTGACAATAGGGGATCCTTCTTACCACACACATACAAGAGTTGACAATAGGGGAACCGTCTTACCACACACATACAAGAGTTGATAACAGGGGAACCATCTTACCACACACATACAAGAGTTGACAACAGGGGATCCGTCTTACCACACACATACAAGAGTTGACAATAGGGGATCATGCGATACCACACACATACAAGAGTTGACAATAGGGGATCATGCGATACCACACACATACAATAATTGACAATAGGGGATCATGCGATACCACACACATACAAGAGTTGACAATAGGGGATCATGCGATACCACACACATACAAGAGTTGACAATAGGGGATCATGCGATACCACACACATACGAGAGTTGACAATAGGGGATCATGCGATACCACACACATACGAGAGTTGACAATAGGGGATCAAGCGATGCCACACACATACCAGAGTTGACAATAGGGGATCATGCGATACCACACACATACACGAGTTGACAATAGGAGATTATGCGATACCACACACATACAAGAGTTGACAATAGGGGAGTATGCGATACCACACACATACAAGAGTTAGCAATAGGGGATCATGCGATACCACACACATACAAAAGTTGACAATAGGGAATCATGCGATACCACATACATACAAGAGTTGACAATAGGGGAGTATGCGATACCACACACATACAAGAGTTGACAATAGGGGAACCGTCTTACCACACACATACAAGAGTTGACAATAGGGGAGTATGCGATACCACACACATACAAGAGTTGACAATAGGGGAGTATGCGATACCACACACATACTAGAGTTGACAATAGGGGAACCGTCTTACCACACACATACAAGAGTTGACAATAGGGGATCATGCGATACCACACACATACAAGAGTTGACAATAGGGGATCATGCGATACCACACACATACACGAGTTGACAATAGGGGAACCGTCTTACCACACACATACAAGAGTTGACAATAGGGGAGTATGCGATACCACACACATACAAGAGTTGACAATAGGGGAGTATGCGATACCACACACATACAAGAGTTGACAATAGGGGAGTATGCGATACCACACACATACAAGAGTTGACAATAGGGGATTATGCGATACCACACACATACAGGAGTTGACAATAGGGGAGTATGCAATACCACACACATACAAGAGTTGACAATAGGGGAACCGTCTTACCACACACATACAAGAGTTGACAATAGGGGATCATGCGATACCACACACATACAAGAGTTGACAATAGGGGATCATGCGTTACCACACACATACAAGAGTTGACAATAGGGGATCATGCGATACCAGACACAAACAAGAGTTGACAATAGGGGAACCGTCTTACCGCACACATACAAGAGTTGACAATAGGGGAACCGTCTTACCACACACATACAAGAGTTGACAATAGGGGAACCGTCTTACCACACACATACAAGAGTTGACAATAGGGGAACCGTCTTATCACACACATACAAGAGTTGACAATAGGGGATCCGTCTTACCACACACATACAAGAGTTGACAATAGTGGATCCGTCTTACCACACACATACAAGAGTTGACAATAGGGGATCCGTCTTACCACACACATACAAGAGTTGACAATAGGGAACCGTCTTACCACACACATACAAGAGTTGACAATAGGGGATCCGTCTTACCACACACATACAAGAGTTGACAATAGGGGATCCGTCTTACCACACACATACAATAGTTGACAATAGGGGAACCGTCTTACCACACACATACAAGAGTTGACAATAGGGGAACCGTCTTATCAACCACATACAAGAGTTGACAATACGGGAACCGTCTTACCACACACATACCAGAGTTGACAATAGGGGATCCGTCTAAACACACACATACAAGAGTTGACAATAGGGGATCCGTCTTACCACACACATAGAATAGTTGGCAATAGGGGAACCGTCTTACCACACACATACAAGAGTTGACAATAGGGTATCCGTCTTACCACACACATACACTAGATGACAATAGGGGATCCGTCTTACCACACACATACAAGAGTTGACAATAGGGGATCCTTCTTACCACACACATACAAGAGTTGACAATAGGGGATCCGTCTTACCACACACATACAATAGTTGACAATAGGGGATCCGTCTTACCACACACATACAAGAGTTGACAATAGGGGATCCGTCTTACCAAACACATACAAGAGTTGACAATAGGGGGTCCATCTTACCACACACATACAAGAGTTGACAATAGGGGATCCGTCTTACCACACACATACAAGAGTTGACAATAGGGGATCCTTCTTACCACACACATACAAGAGTTGACAATAGGGGAACCGTCTTACCACAAACATACAAGAGTTGACAACAGGGGAACCATCTTACCACACACATACAAGAGTTGACAACAGGGGATCCGTCTTACCACACACATACAAGAGTTGACAATAGGGGATCATGCGATACCACACACATACAAGAGTTGACAATAGGGGATCATGCGATACCACACACATACACGAGTTGACAATAGAGGAACCGTCTTACCACACACATACAAGAGTTGACAATAGGGGAACCGTCTTACCACACACATACAAGAGTTGACAATAGGGGATCCGTCTTACCACACACATACACGAGTTGACAATAGGGGATCATGCGATACCACACACATACACGAGTTGACAATAGGGGATCATGCGATACCACACACATACAGGAGTTGTCAAAAGGGGATCATGCGATACCACACACATACAAGAGTTGACAATAGGGGATCATGCGATACCACACGCATACAAGAGTTGACAATAGGGGAACCGTCTTACCACACACATACAAGAGTTGAAAATAGGGGAACCGTCTTACCACACACATACAAGAGTTGACAATAGGGGAACCGTCTTACCACACACATACAAGAGTTGACAATAGGGGAACCGTCTTACCACACACATACAATAGTTGACAACAGGGGAACCGTCTTACCACACACATACAAGAGTTGACAATAGGGGATCATGCGATACCACACACAAGAGTTGACAATAGGGAATCATGCGATACCACACACATACACGAGTTGACAATAGGGGATCCTGCGATACAACACACATACAAGAGTTGACAATAGGGGAACCGTCTTACCACACACATACAAGAGTTGACAATAGGGGAACCGTCTTACCACACACATACAATAGTTGACAATAGGGGAACCGTCTTACCACACACATACAAGAGTTGACAATAGGGGAACCGTCTTACCACACACATACAAGAGTTGACAATAGGGGAACCGTCTTACCACACACATACAAGAGTTGACAATAGGGGATCATGGGATAACACACACATACAAGAGTTGAAAATATGGGAACCGTCTTACCACACACATACACGAGTTGACAATAGGGGAACCGTCTTACCACACACATACACGAGTTGACAATAGGGGAACCGTCTTACCACACACATACAAGAGTTGACAATAGGGGAACCGTCTTACCACACACATACAAGAGTTGACAATAGGGGATCCGTCTTACCACACACATACACGAGTTGACAATAGGGGATCATGCGATACCACACACATATAGGAGTTGTCAATAGGGGATCATGCGATACCACACACATACAAGAGTTGACAATAGGGGATCATGCGATACCACACACATACAAGAGTTGACAATAGGGGAACCGTCTTACCACACACATACAAGAGTTGACAATAGGGGAACCGTCTTACCACACACATACAATAGTTGACAATAGGGGAACCGTCTTACCACACACATACAAGAGTTGACAATAGGGGAACCGTCTTACCACACACATACAAGAGTTGACAATAGGGGAACCGTCTTACCACACACATACAAGAGTTGACAATAGGGGATCATGCGATACCACACACAAGAGTTGACAATAGGGGATCATGCGATACCACACACATACAAGAGTTGACAATAGGGGATCCTGCGATACAACACACATACAAGAGTTGACAATAGGGGAACCGTCTTACCACACACATACAAGAGTTGACAATAGGGGAACCGTCTTACCACACACATACCATAGTTGACAATAGGGGAACCGTCTTACCACACACATACAAGAGTTGACAATTGGGGAACCGTCTTACCACACACATACAAGAGTTGACAATAGGAGAACCGTCTTACCACACACATACAAGAGTTGACAATAGGGGATCATGCGATAACACACACATACAAGAGTTGACAATAGGGGAACCGTCTTACCACACACATACACGAGTTGACAATAGGGGAACCGTCTTACCACACACATACACGAGTTGACAATAGGGGAACCGTCTTACCACACACATACAAGAGTTGACAATAGGGGATCCGTCTTACCACACACATACACGAGTTGACAATAGGGGAACCGTCTTACCACACACATACAAGAGTTGACAATAGGGGAACCGTCTTACCACACACATACAAGAGTTGACAATAGGGGATCCGTCTTACCACACACATACAAGAGTTGACAATAGGGGAACCGTCTTACGACAATAGGGGAACCGTCTTACCACACACATACAAAAGTTGACAATAGGGGTTCCGTCTTACCACACACATACAATAATTGACAATAGGGGATCCGTCTTACCACACACATACAAGAGTTGACAATAGGGGTTCCGTCTTACCACACACATACAAGAGTTGACAATAGGGGAACCGTCTTACCACACACATAAAAGAGTTGACAATAGGGGAACCGTCTTACCACACACATACAAGAGTTGACAATATTGGATCCGTCTTACCACACACATACAAGAGTTGACAATAGGGAACCGTCTTACCACACACATACAAGAGTTGACAATAGTGGAACCGTCTTACCACACACATACAAGAGTTGACAATAGGGGATCATGCGATAACACACACATACAAGAGTTGACAACAGGGGAACCGTCTTACCACACACATACAAGAGTTGACAATAGGGGAACCGTCTTACCACACACATACCAGAGTTGACAATAGGGGATCCGTCTTACCACACACATACAAGAGTTGACAATAGGGGATCCGTCTTACCACACACATACAAGAGTTGACAATAGGGGAACCGTCTTACCACACACATACAAGAGTTGACAATAGGGGATCCGTCTTACCACACACATACAATAGTTGACAATAGGGGATCCGTCTTACCACACACATACAAGAGTTGACAATAGGGGATCCTTCTTACCATACACATACAAGAGTTGACAATAGGGGATCCGTCTTACCACACACATACAAGAGTTGACAATAGGGGATCCTTCTTACCATACACATACAAGAGTTGACAATAGGGGATCCGTCTTACCACACACATACAATAGTTGACAATAGGGGAACCGTCTTACCACACACATACAAGAGTTGACAATAGGGGATCCGTCTTACCAAACACATACAAGAGTTGACAATAGGGGATCCGTCTTACCACACACATACAAGAGTTGACAATAGGGGATCCGTCTTACCACACACATACAAGAGTTGACAATAGGGGATCCTTCTTACCACACACATACAAGAGTTGACAATAGGGGAACCGTCTTACCACACACATACAAGAGTTCACAATAGGGGAACCGTCTTACCACATACAAGAGTTGACAATAGGGGAACCATCTTGCCACACACATACAAGAGTTGACAATAGGGGAACCGTCTTACCACACACATACAAGAGTTGACAATAGGGGATCATGCGAAACCACACACAAGAGTTGACAATAGGGGATCATGCGATACCACACACATACAAGAGTTGACAATAGGGGAACCGTCTTACCACACACATACAAGAGTTGACAATAGGGGAACCGTCTTACCACACACATACAAGAGTTGACAATAGGGGAACCGTCTTACTACACACATAAGAGTTGACAATAGGATAGGGAAACCGTCTTACCACACACATACAAGAGTTGACAATAGGGGAACCGTCTAACCACACACATACAAGAGTTGACAATAGGGGATCATGCGATAACACACACATACAAGAGTTGACAATAGGGGAACCATCTTACCACACACATACACGAGTTGACAATAGGGGAACCGTCTTACCACACACATACAAGAGTTGACAATAGGGAAACCGTCTTACCACACACAAGAGTTGACAATAGGGTATCCGTCTTACCACACACGTACAAGAGTTGACAATAGGGGAACCGTCTGACCACACACATACACGAGTTGACAATAGGGGAACCGTCTTACAACACACATACAAGAGTTGACAATAGGGGAACCGTCTTACCACACACATACAAGAGTTGACAATAGGGGATCCGTCTTACCACACACATACAAGAGTTGACAATAGGGGATCATGCGATACCACACACATACAGGAGTTGACAATAGGGGATCATGCGATACCACACACATACAAGAGTTGACAATAGGGGATCATGCGATACCACACACATACAAGAGTTGACAATAGGGGAACCGTCTTACCACACACATACAAGAGTTGACAATAGGGGAACCATCTTACCACACACATACAAGAGTTGACAATAGGGGAACCGTCTTACCACACACATACAAGAGTTGACAATAGGATAGGGGAACCGTCTTACCACACACATACAAGAGTTGACAATAGGGGAACCGTCTTACCACACACATACAAGAGTTGACAATAGGGGAACCGTCTTACCACACACATACAAGAGTTGACAATAGGGAAACCGTCTTACCACACACATACAATAGTTGACAACAGGGGAACCGTCTTACCACACACATACAAGAGTTGACAATAGGGGATCATGCGATATCACAAACATACAAGAGTTGACAATAGGGGAACCGTCTTACCACACACATACAAGAGTTGACAATAGGGGAACCGTCTTACCACACACATACAATAGTTGACAACAGGGGAACCGTCTTACCACACACATACAAGAGTTGACAATAGGGGAACCGTCTTACCACACACATACAAGAGTTGACAATAGGGGAACCGTCTTACCACACACATACAATAGTTGACAACAGGGGAACCGTCTTACCACACACATACAAGAGTTGACAATAGGGGATCATGCGATACCACACACAAGAGTTGACAATAGGGGATCATGCGATACCACACACATACAAGAGTTGACAATAGGGGATCCTGCGATACAACACACATACAAGAGTTGACAATAGGGGAACCGTCTTACCACACACATACAAGAGTTAACAATAGGGGAACCGTCTTACCACACACATACAATAGTTGACAATAGGGGAACCGTCTTACCACACACATACAAGAGTTGACAATTGGGGAACCGTCTTACCACACACATACAAGAGTTGACAATAGGGGAACCGTCTTACCACACACATACAAGAGTTGACAATAGGGGATCATGCGATAACACACACATACAAGAGTTGACAATAGGGGAACCGTCTTACCACACACATACACGAGTTGACAATAGGGGAACCGTCTTACCACACACATACACGAGTTGACAATAGGGGAACCGTCTTACCACACACATACAAGAGTTGACAATAGGGGATCCGTCTTACCACACACATACAAGAGTTGACAATAGGGGAACCGTCTTACCACACACATACAAGAGTTGACAATAGGGGAACCGTCTTACCACACACATACAAGAGTTGACAATAGGGGATCCGTCTTACCACACACATACAAGAGTTGACAATAGGGGAACCGTCTTACGACAATAGGGGAACCGTCTTACCACACACATACAAAAGTTGACAATAGGGGTTCCGTCTTACCACACACATACAATAATTGACAATAGGGGATCCGTCTTACCACACACATACAAGAGTTGACAATAGGGGTTCCGTCTTACCACACACATACAAGAATTGACAATAGGGGATCCGTCTTACCACACACATACAAGAGTTGACAATAGGGGAACCGTCTTACCACACACATAAAAGAGTTGACAATAGGGGAACCGTCTTACCACACACATACAAGAGTTGACAATATTGGATCCGTCTTACCACACACATACAAGAGTTGACAATAGGGAACCGTCTTACCACACACATACAAGAGTTGACAATAGGGGAACCGTCTTACCACACACATACAAGAGTTGACAATAGGGGATCATGCGATAACACACACATACAAGAGTTGACAACAGGGGAACCGTCTTACCACACACATACAAGAGTTGACAATAGGGGAACCGTCTTACCACACACATACCAGAGTTGACAATAGGGGATCCGTCTTACCACACACATACAATAGTTGACAATAGGGGATCCGTCTTACCACACACATACAAGAGTTGACAATAGGGGAACCGTCTTACCACACACATACAAGAGTTGACAATAGGGGATCCGTCTTACCACACACATACAATAGTTGACAATAGGGGATCCGTCTTACCACACACATACAAGAGTTGACAATAGGGGATCCTTCTTACCACACACATACAAGAGTTGACAATAGGGGATCCGTCTTACCACACACATACAATAGTTGACAATAGGGAAACCGTCTTACCACACACATACAAGAGTTGACAATAGGGGATCCGTCTTACCAAACACATACAAGAGTTGACAATAGGGGATCCGTCTTACCACACACATACAAGAGTTGACAATAGGGGATCCGTCTTACCACACACATACAAGAGTTGACAATAGGGGATCCTTCTTACCACACACATACAAGAGTTGACAATAGGGGAACCGTCTTACCACACACATACAAGAGTTGATAACAGGGGAACCATCTTACCACACACATACAAGAGTTGACAACAGGGGATCCGTCTTACCACACACATACAAGAGTTGACAATAGGGGATCATGCGATACCACACACATACAAGAGTTGACAATAGGGGATCATGCGATACCACACACATACAATAATTGACAATAGGGGATCATGCGATACCACACACATACAAGAGTTGACAATAGGGGATCATGCGATACCACACACATACAAGAGTTGACAATAGGGGATCATGCGATACCACACACATACGAGAGTTGACAATAGGGGATCATGCGATACCACACACATACGAGAGTTGACAATAGGGGATCAAGCGATGCCACACACATACCAGAGTTGACAATAGGGGATCATGCGATACCACACACATACACGAGTTGACAATAGGAGATTATGCGATACCACACACATACAAGAGTTGACAATAGGGGAGTATGCGATACCACACACATACAAGAGTTAGCAATAGGGGATCATGCGATACCACACACATACAAAAGTTGACAATAGGGAATCATGCGATACCACATACATACAAGAGTTGACAATAGGGGAGTATGCGATACCACACACATACAAGAGTTGACAATAGGGGAACCGTCTTACCACACACATACAAGAGTTGACAATAGGGGAGTATGCGATACCACACACATACAAGAGTTGACAATAGGGGAGTATGCGATACCACACACATACTAGAGTTGACAATAGGGGAACCGTCTTACCACACACATACAAGAGTTGACAATAGGGGATCATGCGATACCACACACATACAAGAGTTGACAATAGGGGATCATGCGATACCACACACATACACGAGTTGACAATAGGGGAACCGTCTTACCACACACATACAAGAGTTGACAATAGGGGAGTATGCGATACCACACACATACAAGAGTTGACAATAGGGGAGTATGCGATACCACACACATACAAGAGTTGACAATAGGGGAGTATGCGATACCACACACATACAAGAGTTGACAATAGGGGATTATGCGATACCACACACATACAGGAGTTGACAATAGGGGAGTATGCAATACCACACACATACAAGAGTTGACAATAGGGGAACCGTCTTACCACACACATACAAGAGTTGACAATAGGGGATCATGCGATACCACACACATACAAGAGTTGACAATAGGGGATCATGCGTTACCACACACATACAAGAGTTGACAATAGGGGATCATGCGATACCAGACACAAACAAGAGTTGACAATAGGGGAACCGTCTTACCGCACACATACAAGAGTTGACAATAGGGGAACCGTCTTACCACACACATACAAGAGTTGACAATAGGGGAACCGTCTTACCACACACATACAAGAGTTGACAATAGGGGAACCGTCTTATCACACACATACAAGAGTTGACAATAGGGATCCGTCTTACCACACACATACAAGAGTTGACAATAGTGGATCCGTCTTACCACACACATACAAGAGTTGACAATAGGGGATCCGTCTTACCACACACATACAAGAGTTGACAATAGGGAACCGTCTTACCACACACATACAAGAGTTGACAATAGGGGATCCGTCTTACCACACACATACAAGAGTTGACAATAGGGGATCCGTCTTACCACACACATACAATAGTTGACAATAGGGGAACCGTCTTACCACACACATACAAGAGTTGACAATAGGGGAACCGTCTTATCAACCACATACAAGAGTTGACAATACGGGAACCGTCTTACCACACACATACCAGAGTTGACAATAGGGGATCCGTCTAAACACACACATACAAGAGTTGACAATAGGGGATCCGTCTTACCACACACATAGAATAGTTGGCAATAGGGGAACCGTCTTACCACACACATACAAGAGTTGACAATAGGGTATCCGTCTTACCACACACATACACTAGATGACAATAGGGGATCCGTCTTACCACACACATACAAGAGTTGACAATAGGGGATCCTTCTTACCACACACATACAAGAGTTGACAATAGGGGATCCGTCTTACCAC
The DNA here is from genome assembly GCA_037043455.1 of Cyrtodaria siliqua. Taxonomy (NCBI): domain Eukaryota; kingdom Metazoa; phylum Mollusca; class Bivalvia; order Adapedonta; family Hiatellidae; genus Cyrtodaria; species Cyrtodaria siliqua. The sequence goes on along the minus strand of JAWPHD010001534.1, from coordinate 38,109 downwards.
ACACATACAATAGTTGACAATAGGGGATCCGTCTTACCACACACATACAAGAGTTGACAATAGGGGATCCGTCTTACCAAACACATACAAGAGTTGACAATAGGGGGTCCATCTTACCACACACATACAAGAGTTGACAATAGGGGATCCGTCTTACCACACACATACAAGAGTTGACAATAGGGGATCCTTCTTACCAGACACATACAAGAGTTGACAATAGGGGAACCGTCTTACCACAAACATACAAGAGTTGACAACAGGGGAACCATCTTACCACACACATACAAGAGTTGACAACAGGGGATCCGTCTTACCACACACATACAAGAGTTGACAATAGGGGATCATGCGATACCACACACATACAAGAGTTGACAATAGGGGATCATGCGATACCACACACATACACGAGTTGACAATAGAGGAACCGTCTTACCACACACATACAAGAGTTGACAATAGGGGAACCGTCTTACCACACACATACAAGAGTTGACAATAGGGGATCCGTCTTACCACACACATACACGAGTTGACAATAGGGGATCATGCGATACCACACACATACACGAGTTGACAATAGGGGATCATGCGATACCACACACATACAGGAGTTGTCAAAAGGGGATCATGCGATACCACACACATACAAGAGTTGACAATAGGGGATCATGCGATACCACACGCATACAAGAGTTGACAATAGGGGAACCGTCTTACCACACACATACAAGAGTTGACAATAGGGGAACCGTCTTACCACACACATACAAGAGTTGACAATAGGGGAACCGTCTTACCACACACATACAAGAGTTGACAATAGGGGAACCGTCTTACCACACACATACAATAGTTGACAACAGGGGAACCGTCTTACCACACACATACAAGAGTTGACAATAGGGGATCATGCGATACCACACACAAGAGTTGACAATAGGGAATCATGCGATACCACACACATACACGAGTTGACAATAGGGGATCCTGCGATACAACACACATACAAGAGTTGACAATAGGGGAACCGTCTTACCACACACATACAAGAGTTGACAATAGGGGAACCGTCTTACCACACACATACAATAGTTGACAATAGGGGAACCGTCTTACCACACACATACAAGAGTTGACAATAGGGGAACCGTCTTACCACACACATACAAGAGTTGACAATAGGGGAACCGTCTTACCACACACATACAAGAGTTGACAATAGGGGATCATGGGATAACACACACATACAAGAGTTGAAAATATGGGAACCGTCTTACCACACACATACACGAGTTGACAATAGGGGAACCGTCTTACCACACACATACACGAGTTGACAATAGGGGAACCGTCTTACCACACACATACAAGAGTTGACAATAGGGGAACCGTCTTACCACACACATACAAGAGTTGACAATAGGGGATCCGTCTTACCACACACATACACGAGTTGACAATAGGGGATCATGCGATACCACACACATATAGGAGTTGTCAATAGGGGATCATGCGATACCACACACATACAAGAGTTGACAATAGGGGATCATGCGATACCACACACATACAAGAGTTGACAATAGGGGAACCGTCTTACCACACACATACAAGAGTTGACAATAGGGGAACCGTCTTACCACACACATACAATAGTTGACAATAGGGGAACCGTCTTACCACACACATACAAGAGTTGACAATAGGGGAACCGTCTTACCACACACATACAAGAGTTGACAATAGGGGAACCGTCTTACCACACACATACAAGAGTTGACAATAGGGGATCATGCGATACCACACACAAGAGTTGACAATAGGGGATCATGCGATACCACACACATACAAGAGTTGACAATAGGGGATCCTGCGATACAACACACATACAAGAGTTGACAATAGGGGAACCGTCTTACCACACACATACAAGAGTTGACAATAGGGGAACCGTCTTACCACACACATACCATAGTTGACAATAGGGGAACCGTCTTACCACACACATACAAGAGTTGACAATTGGGGAACCGTCTTACCACACACATACAAGAGTTGACAATAGGAGAACCGTCTTACCACACACATACAAGAGTTGACAATAGGGGATCATGCGATAACACACACATACAAGAGTTGACAATAGGGGAACCGTCTTACCACACACATACACGAGTTGACAATAGGGGAACCGTCTTACCACACACATACACGAGTTGACAATAGGGGAACCGTCTTACCACACACATACAAGAGTTGACAATAGGGGATCCGTCTTACCACACACATACACGAGTTGACAATAGGGGAACCGTCTTACCACACACATACAAGAGTTGACAATAGGGGAACCGTCTTACCACACACATACAAGAGTTGACAATAGGGGATCCGTCTTACCACACACATACAAGAGTTGACAATAGGGGAACCGTCTTACGACAATAGGGGAACCGTCTTACCACACACATACAAAAGTTGACAATAGGGGTTCCGTCTTACCACACACATACAATAATTGACAATAGGGGATCCGTCTTACCACACACATACAAGAGTTGACAATAGGGGTTCCGTCTTACCACACACCTACAAGAATTGACAATAGGGGATCCGTCTTACCACACACATACAAGAGTTGACAATAGGGGAACCGTCTTACCACACACATAAAAGAGTTGACAATAGGGGAACCGTCTTACCACACACATACAAGAGTTGACAATATTGGATCCGTCTTACCACACACATACAAGAGTTGACAATAGGGAACCGTCTTACCACACACATACAAGAGTTGACAATAGTGGAACCGTCTTACCACACACATACAAGAGTTGACAATAGGGGATCATGCGATAACACACACATACAAGAGTTGACAACAGGGGAACCGTCTTACCACACACATACAAGAGTTGACAATAGGGGAACCGTCTTACCACACACATACCAGAGTTGACAATAGGGGATCCGTCTTACCACACACATACAAGAGTTGACAATAGGGGATCCGTCTTACCACACACATACAAGAGTTGACAATAGGGGAACCGTCTTACCACACACATACAAGAGTTGACAATAGGGGATCCGTCTTACCACACACATACAATAGTTGACAATAGGGGATCCGTCTTACCACACACATACAAGAGTTGACAATAGGGGATCCTTCTTACCATACACATACAAGAGTTGACAATAGGGGATCCGTCTTACCACACACATACAAGAGTTGACAATAGGGGATCCTTCTTACCATACACATACAAGAGTTGACAATAGGGGATCCGTCTTACCACACACATACAATAGTTGACAATAGGGGAACCGTCTTACCACACACATACAAGAGTTGACAATAGGGGATCCGTCTTACCAAACACATACAAGAGTTGACAATAGGGGATCCGTCTTACCACACACATACAAGAGTTGACAATAGGGGATCCGTCTTACCACACACATACAAGAGTTGACAATAGGGGATCCTTCTTACCACACACATACAAGAGTTGACAATAGGGGAACCGTCTTACCACACACATACAAGAGTTGATAACAGGGGAACCATCTTACCACACACATACAAGAGTTGACAACAGGGGATCCGTCTTACCACACACATACAAGAGTTGACAATAGGGGATCATGCGATACCACACACATACAATAATTGACAATAGGGGATCATGCGATACCACACACATACAAGAGTTGACAATAGGGGATCATGCGATACCACACACATACAAGAGTTGACAATAGGGGATCATGCGATACCACACACATACGAGAGTTGACAATAGGGGATCATGCGATACCACACACATACGAGAGTTGACAATAGGGGATCAAGCGATACCACACACATACAAGAGTTGACAATAGGGGATCATGCGATACCACACACATACACGAGTTGACAATAGGGGATTATGCGATACCACACACATACAAGAGTTGACAATAGGGGAGTATGCGATACCACACACATACAAGAGTTAGCAATAGGGGATCATGCGATACCACACACATTCAAAAGTTGACAATAGGGAATCATGCGATACCACATACATACAAGAGTTGACAATAGGGGAGTATGCGATACCACACACATACAAGAGTTGACAATAGGGGAACCGTCTTACCACACACATACAAGAGTTGACAATAGGGTAGTATGCGATACCACACACATACAAGAGTTGACAATAGGGGAGTATGCGATACCACACACATACTAGAGTTGACAATAGGGGAACCGTCTTACCACACACATACAAGAGTTGACAATAGGGGATCATGCGATACCACACACATACAAGAGTTGACAATAGGGGATCATGCGATACCACACACATACACGAGTTGACAATAGGGGAACCGTCTTACCACACACATACACGAGTTGACAATAGGGGAACCGTCTTACCACACACATACAAGAGTTGACAATAGGGGATCCGTCTTACCACACACATACACGAGTTGACAATAGGGGAACCGTCTTACCACACACATACAAGAGTTGACAATAGGGGAACCGTCTTACCACACACATACAAGAGTTGACAATAGGGGATCCGTCTTACCACACACATACAAGAGTTGACAATAGGGGAACCGTCTTACGACAATAGGGGAACCGTCTTACCACATACATACAAAAGTTGACAATAGGGGTTCCGTCTTACCACACACATACAATAATTGACAATAGGGGATCCGTCTTACCACACACATACAAGAGTTGACAATAGGGGTTCCGTCTTACCACACACCTACAAGAATTGACAATAGGGGATCCGTCTTACCACACACATACAAGAGTTGACAATAGGGGAACCGTCTTACCACACACATAAAAGAGTTGACAATAGGGGAACCGTCTTACCACACACATACAAGAGTTGACAATATTGGATCCTTCTTACCACACACATACAAGAGTTGACAATAGGGAACCGTCTTACCACACACATACAAGAGTTGACAATAGTGGAACCGTCTTACCACACACATACAAGAGTTGACAATAGGGGATCATGCGATAACACACACATACAAGAGTTGACAACAGGGGAACCGTCTTACCACACACATACAAGAGTTGACAATAGGGGAACCGTCTTACCACACACATACCAGAGTTGACAATAGGGGATCCGTCTTACCACACACATACAAGAGTTGACAATAGGGGATCCGTCTTACCACACACATACAAGAGTTGACAATAGGGGAACCGTCTTACCACACACATACAAGAGTTGACAATAGGGGATCCGTCTTACCACACACATACAATAGTTGACAATAGGGGATCCGTCTTACCACACACATACAAGAGTTGACAATAGGGGATCCTTCTTACCATACACATACAAGAGTTGACAATAGGGGATCCGTCTTACCACACACATACAAGAGTTGACAATAGGGGATCCTTCTTACCATACACATACAAGAGTTGACAATAGGGGATCCGTCTTACCACACACATACAATAGTTGACAATAGGGGAACCGTCTTACCGCACACATACAAGAGTTGACAATAGGGGATCCGTCTTACCAAACACATACAAGAGTTGACAATAGGGGATCCGTCTTACCACACACATACAAGAGTTGACAATAGGGGATCCGTCTTACCACACACATACAAGAGTTGACAATAGGGGATCCTTCTTACCACACACATACAAGAGTTGACAATAGGGGAACCGTCTTACCACACACATACAAGAGTTGATAACAGGGGAACCATCTTACCACACACATACAAGAGTTGACAACAGGGGATCCGTCTTACCACACACATACAAGAGTTGACAATAGGGGATCATGCGATACCACACACATACAATAATTGACAATAGGGGATCATGCGATACCACACACATACAAGAGTTGACAATAGGGGATCATGCGATACCACACACATACAAGAGTTGACAATAGGGGATCATGCGATACCACACACATACGAGAGTTGACAATAGGGGATCATGCGATACCACACACATACGAGAGTTGACAATAGGGGATCAAGCGATACCACACACATACAAGAGTTGACAATAGGGGATCATGCGATACCACACACATACACGAGTTGACAATAGGGGATTATGCGATACCACACACATACAAGAGTTGACAATAGGGGAGTATGCGATACCACACACATACAAGAGTTAGCAATAGGGGATCATGCGATACCACACACATTCAAAAGTTGACAATAGGGAATCATGCGATACCACATACATACAAGAGTTGACAATAGGGGAGTATGCGATACCACACACATACAAGAGTTGACAATAGGGGAACCGTCTTACCACACACATACAAGAGTTGACAATAGGGTAGTATGCGATACCACACACATACAAGAGTTGACAATAGGGGAGTATGCGATACCACACACATACTAGAGTTGACAATAGGGGAACCGTCTTACCACACACATACAAGAGTTGACAATAGGGGATCATGCGATACCACACACATACAAGAGTTGACAATAGGGGATCATGCGATACCACACACATACACGAGTTGACAATAGGGGAACCGTCTTACCACACACATACAAGAGTTGACAATAGGGGAGTATGCGATACCACACACATACAAGAGTTGACAATAGGGGAGTATGCGATACCACACACATACAAGAGTTGACAATAGGGGAGTATGCGATACCACACACATACAAGAGTTGACAATAGGGGATCATGCGATACCACACACATACAGGAGTTGACAATAGGGGAGTATGCAATACCACACACATACAAGAGTTGACAATAGGGGAACCGTCTTACCAAACACATACAAGAGTTGACAATAGGGGATCATGCGATACCACACACATACACGAGTTGACAATAGGGGATTATGCGATACCACACACATACAAGAGTTGACAATAGGGGAGTATGCGATACCACACACATACAAGAGTTAGCAATAGGGGATCATGCGATACCACACACATACACAAGTTGACAATAGGGAATCATGCGATACCACATACATACAAGAGTTGACAATAGGGGAGTATGCGATACCACACACATACTAGAGTTGACAATAGGGGAACCGTCTTACCACACACATACAAGAGTTGACAATAGGGGATCATGCGATACCACACACATACAAGAGTTGACAATAGGGGATCATGCGATACCACACACATACACGAGTTGACAATAGGGGAACCGTCTTACCACACACATACAAGAGTTGACAATAGGGGAGTATGCGATACCACACACATACAAGAGTTGACAATAGGGGAGTATGCGATACCACACACATACAAGAGTTGACAATAGGGGAGTATGCGATACCACACACATACAAGAGTTGACAATAGGGGATCATGCGATACCACACACATACAGGAGTTGACAATAGGGGAGTATGCAATACCACACACATACAAGAGTTGACAATAGGGGAACCGTCTTACCACACACATACAAGAGTTGACAATAGGGGATCATGCGATACCACACACATACAAGAGTTGACAATAGGGGATCATGCGTTACCACACACATACAAGAGTTGACAATAGGGGATCATGCGATACCAGACACAAACAAGAGTTGACAATAGGGAAACCCTCTTACCGCACACATACAAGAGTTGACAATAGGGGAACCGTCTTACCACACACATACAAGAGTTGACAATAGGGGAACCGTCTTACCATACACATACAAGAGTTGACAATAGGGGATCCGTCTTACCACACACATACAATAGTTGACAATAGGGGAACCGTCTTACCACACACATACAAGAGTTGACAATAGGGGATCCGTCTTACCAAACACATACAAGAGTTGACAATAGGGGATCCGTCTTACCACACACATACAAGAGTTGACAATAGGGGATCCGTCTTACCACACACATACAAGAGTTGACAATAGGGGATCCTTCTTACCACACACATACAAGAGTTGACAATAGGGGAACCGTCTTACCACACACATACAATAGTTGATAACAGGGGAACCATCTTACCACACACATACAAGAGTTGACAACAGGGGATCCGTCTTACCACACACATACAAGAGTTGACAATAGGGGATCATGCGATACCACACACATACAATAATTGACAATAGGGGATCATGCGATACCACACACATACAAGAGTTGACAATAGGGGATCATGCGATACCACACACATACAAGAGTTGACAATAGGGGATCATGCGATACCACACACATACGAGAGTTGACAATAGGGGATCATGCGATACCACACACATACGAGAGTTGACAATAGGGGATCAAGCGATACCACACACATACAAGAGTTGACAATAGGGGATCATGCGATACCACACACATACACGAGTTGACAATAGGGGATTATGCGATACCACACACATACAAGAGTTGACAATAGGGGAGTATGCGATACCACACACATACAAGAGTTAGCAATAGGGGATCATGCGATACCACACACATTCAAAAGTTGACAATAGGGAATCATGCGATACCACATACATACAAGAGTTGACAATAGGGGAGTATGCGATACCACACACATACAAGAGTTGACAATAGGGGAACCGTCTTACCACACACATACAAGAGTTGACAATAGGGTAGTATGCGATACCACACACATACAAGAGTTGACAATAGGGGAGTATGCGATACCACACACATACTAGAGTTGACAATAGGGGAACCGTCTTACCACACACATACAAGAGTTGACAATAGGGGATCATGCGATACCACACACATACAAGAGTTGACAATAGGGGATCATGCGATACCACACACATACACGAGTTGACAATAGGGGAACCGTCTTACCACACACATACAAGAGTTGACAATAGGGGAGTATGCGATACCACACACATACAAGAGTTGACAATAGGGGAGTATGCGATACCACACACATACAAGAGTTGACAATAGGGGAGTATGCGATACCACACACATACAAGAGTTGACAATAGGGGATCATGCGATACCACACACATACAGGAGTTGACAATAGGGGAGTATGCAATACCACACACATACAAGAGTTGACAATAGGGGAACCGTCTTACCACACACATACAAGAGTTGACAATAGGGGATCATGCGATACCACACACATACACGAGTTGACAATAGGGGATTATGCGATACCACACACATACAAGAGTTGACAATAGGGGAGTATGCGATACCACACACATACAAGAGTTAGCAATAGGGGATCATGCGATACCACACACATACACAAGTTGACAATAGGGAATCATGCGATACCACATACATACAAGAGTTGACAATAGGGGAGTATGCGATACCACACACATACAAGAGTTGACAATAGGGGAACCATCTTACCACACACATACAAGAGTTGACAATAGGGGAGTATGCGATACCACACACATACAAGAGTTGACAATAGGGGAGTATGCGATACCACACACATACTAGAGTTGACAATAGGGGAACCGTCTTACCACACACATACAAGAGTTGACAATAGGGGATCATGCGATACCACACACATACAAGAGTTGACAATAGGGGATCATGCGATACCACACACATACACGAGTTGACAATAGGGGAACCGTCTTACCACACACATACAAGAGTTGACAATAGGGGAGTATGCGATACCACACACATACAAGAGTTGACAATAGGGGAGTATGCGATACCACACACATACAAGAGTTGACAATAGGGGAGTATGCGATACCACACACATACAAGAGTTGACAATATGGGATCATGCGATACCACACACATACAGGAGTTGACAATAGGGGAGTATGCAATACCACACACATACAAGAGTTGACAATAGGGGAACCGTCTTACCACACACATACAAGAGTTGACAATAGGGGATCATGCGATACCACACACATACAAGAGTTGACAATAGGGGATCATGCGTTACCACACACATACAAGAGTTGACAATAGGGGATCATGCGATACCAGACACAAACAAGAGTTGACAATAGGGAAACCCTCTTACCGCACACATACAAGAGTTGACAATAGGGGAACCGTCTTACCACACACATACAAGAGTTGACAATAGGGGAACCGTCTTACCACACACATACAAGAGTTGACAATAGGGGAACCGTCTTATCACACACATACAAGAGTTGACAATAGGGGATCCGTCTTACCACACACATACAAGAGTTGACAATAGTGGATCCGTCTTACCACACACATACAAGAGTTGACAATAGGGGATCCGTCTTACCACACACATACAAGAGTTGACAATAGGGGATCATGCGATACCACACACATACAAGAGTTGACAATAGGGGATCCGTCTTACCACACACATACAATAGTTGACAATAGGGGAACCGTCTTACCACACACATACAAGAGTTGACAATAGGGGAACCGTCTTACCACACACATACAAGAGTTGACAATAGGGGAACCGTCTTACCACACACATACACGAGTTGACAATAGGGGAACCGTTTTACCACACACATACAATAGTTGACAACAGGGGAACCGTCTTACCACACACATACAAGAGTTGACAATAGGGGAACCGTCTTACCACACACATACAAGAGTTGACAATAGGGGATCATGCGATACCACACACATACAAGAGTTGACAATAGGGGATCCTGCGATACAACACACATACAAGAGTTGACAATAGGGGAACCGTCTTACCACACACATACAAGAGTTGACAATAGGGGAACCGTCTTACCACACACATACAATAGTTGACAATAGGGGAACCGTCTTACCACACACATACAAGAGTTGACAATAGGGGAACCGTCTTAACACACACATACAAGAGTTGACAATAGGGGAACCGTCTTACCACACACATACAAGAGTTGACAATAGGGGATCATGGGATAACACACACATACAAGAGTTGACAATAGGGGAACCGTCTTACCACACACATACACGAGTTGACAATAGGGGAACCGTCTTACCACACACATACACGAGTTGACAATAGGGGAACCGTCTAACACACACATACAAGAGTTGACAATAGGGGATCCGTCTTACCACACACATACACGAGTTGACAATAGGGGAACCGTCTTACCACACACATACAAGAGTTGACAATAGGGGAACCGTCTTACCACACACATACAAGAGTTGACAATAGGGGAACCGTCTTACCACACACATACACGAGTTGACAATAGGGGAACCGTCTTACCACACACATACACGAGTTGACAATAGGGGAACCGTCTTACCACACACATACAAGAGTTGACAATAGGGGAACCGTCTTACCACACACATACAAGAGTTGACAATAGGGGATCTGTCTTACCACACACATACAAGAGTTGACAATAGGGGAACCGTCTTACCACACACATACAAGAGTTGACAATAGGGGAACCGTCTTACCACACACATACAAGAGTTGACAATAGGGGTTCCGTCTTACCACACACATACAAGAATTGGCAATAGGGGATCCGTCTTACCACACACATACAAGAGTTGACAATAGGGGTTCCGTCTTACCACACACATACAATAATTGACAATAGGGGATCCGTCTTACCACACACATACAAGAGTTGACAATAGGGGAACCGTCTTTCCACACACATACAAGAGTTGACAATAGGGGAACCGTCTTACCACACACATACAAGAGTTGACAATAGGGGAACCGTCTTACCACACACATACAAGAGTTGACAATAGGGGAACCGTCTTACCACACACATACAAGAGTTGACAATATTGGATCCGTCTTACCACACACATACAAGAGTTGACAATAGGGAACCGTCTTACCACACACATACAATAGTTGACAATAGGGGAACCGTCTTACCACACACATACAAGAGTTGACAATAGGGGAACCGTCTTACCACACACATACAAGAGTTGACAATATTGGATCCGTCTTACCACACAAATACAAGAGTTGACAATAGGGGAACCGTATTACCACACACATACAAGAGTTGACAATAGGGGATCCGTCTTACCACACACATACACGAGTTGACAATAGGGGAACCGTCTTACCACACACATACACGAGTTGACAATAGGGGATCATGCGATACCACACACATACAGGAGTTGTCAATAGGCGATCATGCGATACCACACACATACAAGAGTTGACAATAGGGGATCATGCGATACCACACACATACAAGAGTTGACAATAGGGGAACATTCTTACCTCACACATACAAGAGTTGACAATAGGGGAACCGTCTTACCACACACATACAAGAGTTGACAATAGGGGAACCGTCTTACCACACACATACAAGAGTTGACAATAGGGGAACCGTCTTACCACACACATACAATAGTTGACAACAGGGGAACCGTCTTACCACACACATACAAGAGTTGACAATAGGGGATCATGCGATACCACACACAAGAGTTGACAATAGGGGATCATGCGATACCACACACATACAAGAGTTGACAATAGGGGATCCTGCGATACAACACACATACAAGAGTTGACAATAGGTGAACCGTCTTACCACACACATACAAGAGTTGACAATAGGGGAACCGTCTTACCACACACATACAATAGTTGACAATAGGGGAACCGTCTTACCACACACATACAAGAGTTGACAATAGGGGAACCGTCTTACCACACACATACAAGTGTTGACAATAAGGGAACCGTCTTACCACACACATACAAGAGTTGACAATAGGGGATCATGCGATAACACACACATACAAGAGTTGACAATAGGGGAACCGTCTTACCACACACATACACGAGTTGACAATAGGGGAACCGTCTTACCACACACATACACGAGTTGACAATAGGGGAACCGTCTTACCACACACATACAAGAGTTGACAATAGGGGATCCGTCTTACCACACACATACAAGAGTTGACAATAGGGGATCCGTCTTACCACACACATACAAGAGTTGACAACAGGGGAACCGTCTTACCACACACATACAAGAGTTGACAATAGGGGAACCGTCTTACCACACACATACAAGAGTTGACAATAGGGGATCCGTCTTACCACACACATACAAGAGTTGACAATAGGGGAACCGTCTTACCACACACATACAAGAGTTGACAATAGGGGATCCGTCTTACCACACACATATAAGAGTTGACAATAGGGGAACCGTCTTACCACACACATACAAGAGTTGACAATAGGGGAACCGTCTTACCACACACATACAAGAGTTGACAATAGGGGTTCCGTCTTACCACACACATACAAGAATTGACAAAAGGGGATCCGTCTTACCACACATATACAAGAGTTGACAATAGGGGTTCCGTCTTACCACACACATACAAGAATTGACAATAGGGGATCCGTCTTACCACACACATACAAGAGTTGACAATAGGGGAACCGTCTTACCACACACATACAAGAGTTGACAATAGGGGTTCCGTCTTACCACACACATACAAGAATTGACAATAGGGGATCCGTCTTACCACACACATACAAGAGTTGACAATAGGGGAACCGTCTTACCACACACATACAAGTGTTGACAATATTGGATCCGTCTTACCACACACATACAAGAGTTGACAATAGGGGAACCGTCTTACCACACACATACAAGAGTTGACAATAGGGGATCATGCGATAACACACACATACAAGAGTTGACAATAGGGGAACCGTCTTACCACACACATACACGAGTTGACAATAGGGGAACCGTCTTACCACACACATACACGAGTTGACAATAGGGGAACCGTCTTACCACACACATACAAGAGTTGACAATAGGGTATCCGTCTTACCAAACACATACAAGAGTTGACAATAGGGGAACCGTCTTACTACACACATACAAGAGTTGACAATAGGGGATCCGTCTTACCACACACATACAAGAGTTGACAATAGGGGATCCGTTTTACCACACTCATACAAGAGTTGACAATAGGGTATCCGTCTTACCACACACATACAAGAGTTGACAATAGAGGATCCGTCTTACCACACACATACAAGAGTTGACAATAGGGGAACCGTCTTACCACACACATACCAGAGTTGACAATAGGGGATCCGTCTTACCACACACATACAAGAGTTGACAATAAGGGATCCGTCTAACCACACACATACAAGAGTTGACAATAGGAGAACCGTCTAACCACACACATACAAGAGTTGACAATAGGGGATCCGTCTTACCACACACATACAATAGTTGACAATAGTGGATCCGTCTTACCACACACATACAAGAGTTGACAATAGGGGATCCTTCTTACCACACACATACAATAGTTGACAATAGGGGATCCGTCTTATCACACACATACAATAGTTGACAATAGGGGAACCGTCTAACCACACACATACAAGAGTTGACAATAGGGGATCCGTCTTACCAAACACATACAAGAGTTGACAATAGGGGATCCGTCTTACCACACACATACAAGAGTTGACAATAGGGGATCCGTCTTACCACACACATACAAGAGTTGACAATAGGGGATCCTTCTTACCACACACATACAAGAGTTGACAATAGGGGAACCGTCTTACCACACACATACAAGAGTTGACAACAGGGGAACCATCTTACCACACACATACAAGAGTTGACAACAGGGGATCCGTCTTACCACACACATACAAGAGTTGACAATATGGGATCATGCGATACCACACACATACAAGAGTTGACAATAGGGGATCATGCGATACCACACACATACAAGAATTGACAATAGGGGATCATGCGATACAACACACATACAAGAGTTGACAATATGGGATCATGCGATACCACACACATACAAGAGTTGACAATAGGGGATCATGCGATACTACACATATACGAGAGTTGACAATAGGGGATCAAGCGATACCACACACATACAAGAGTTGACAATAGGGGATCATGCGATACCACACACATACAAGAGTTGACAATAGGGGAGTATGCGATACCACACACATACAAGAGTTGACAATAGGGGAGTATGCGATACAACACACATACAAGAGTTGGCAATAGAGGATCATGCGATACCACATACATACAAGAGTTGACAATAGGGAATCATGCGATACCACATACATACAAGAGTTGACAATAGGGGAGTATGCGATACCACACACATAGAAGAGTTGACAATAGGGGAACCGTCTTACCACACACATACAAGAGTTGACAATAGGGGATCCGTCTTACCACACACATACAAGAGTTGACAATAGGGGAACCGTCTTACCACACACATACAAGTGTTGACAATAAGGGAACCGTCTTACCACACACATACAAGAGTTGACAATAGGGGATCATGCTATAACACACACATACAAGAGTTGACAATAGGGGAACCGTCTTACCACACACATACACGAGTTGACAATAGGGGAACCGTCTTACCACACACATACACGAGTTGACAATAGGGGAACCGTCTTACCACACACATACAAGAGTTGACAATAGGGGATCCGTCTTACCACACACATACAAGAGTTGACAATAGGGGAACCGTCTTACCACACACATACAAGAGTTGACACTAGGGGAACCGTCTTACCACACACATACAAGAGTTGACAATAGGGGATCCGTCTTACCACACACATACAAGAGTTGACAATAGGGGAACCGTCTTACCACACACATACAAGAGTTGACAATAGTGGATCCGTCTTACCACACACATACAAGAGTTGACAATAGGGAACCGTCTTACCACACACATACAAGAGTTGACAATAGGGGAGTATGCAATACCACACACATACAAGAGTTGACAATAGGGGAACCGTCTTACCACACACATACAAGAGTTGACAATAGGGGATCATGCGTTACCACACACATACAAGAGTTGACAATAGGGGATCATGCGATACCAGACACATACAAGAGTTGACAATAGGGGAACCGTCTTACCGCACACATAAAAGAGTTGACAATAGGGGAACCGTCTTACCACACACATACAAGAGTTGACAATAGGGGAACCGTCTTACCACACACATACAAGAGTTGACAATAGGGGAACCGTCTTACCACACACATACAAGAGTTGACAATAGGGGATCATGCGATAACACACACATACAAGAGTTGACAATAGGGGAACCGTCTTACCACACACATACACGAGTTGACAATAGGGGAACCGTCTTACCACACACATACACGAGTTGACAATAGGGGAACCGTCTTACCACACACATACAAGAGTTGACAATAGGGTATCCGTCATACCAAACACATACAAGAGTTGACAATAGGGGAACCGTCTTACTACACACATACAAGAGTTGACAATAGGGGATCCGTCTTACCACACACATACAAGAGTTGACAATAGGGGATCCGTCTTACCACACTCATACAAGAGTTGACAATAGGGGATCCGTCTTACCACACACATACAAGAGTTGACAATAGGGGATCCGTCTTACCACACACATACAAGAGTTGACAATAGGGGAACCGTCTTACCACACACATACCAGAGTTGACAATAGGGGATCCGTCTTACCACACACATACAAGAGTTGACAATAAGGGATCCGTCTTACCACACACATACAAGAGTTGACAATAGGGGAACCGTCTTACCACACACATACAAGAGTTGACAATATGGGATCCGTCTTACCACACACATACAATAGTTGACAATAGTGGATCCGTCTTACCACACACATACAAGAGTTGACAATAGGGGATCCTTCTTACCACACACATACAATAGTTGACAATAGGGGATCCGTCTTATCACACACATACAATAGTTGACAATAGGGGAACCGTCTAACCAGACACATACAAGAGTTGACAATAGGGGATCCGTCTTACCAAACACATACAAGAGTTGACAATAGGGGATCCGTCTTACCACACACATACAAGAGTTGACAATAGGGGATCCGTCTTACCACACACATACAAGAGTTGACAATAGGGGATCCTTCTTACCACACACATACAAGAGTTGACAATAGGGGAACCGTCTTACCACACACATACAAGAGTTGACAACAGGGGAACCATCTTACCACACACATACAAGAGTTGACAACAGGGGATCCGTCTTACCACACACATACAAGAGTTGACAATAGGGGATCATGCGATACCACACACATACAAGAGTTGACAATAGGGGATCATGCGATACCACACACATACAAGAACTGACAATAGGGGATCATGCGATACAACACACATACAAGAGTTGACAATATGGGATCATGCGATACCACACACATACAAGAGTTGACAATAGGGGATCATGCGATACTACACATACGAGAGTTGACAATAGGGGATCAAGCGATACCACACACATACAAGAGTTGACAATAGGGGATCATGCGATACCACACACATACAAGAGTTGACAATAGGGGAGTATGCGATACCACACACATACAAGAGTTGACAATAGGTGAGTATGCGATACAACACACATACAAGAGTTGGCAATAGAGGATCATGCGATACCACACACATACAAGAGTTGACAATAGGGAATCATGCGATACCACATACATACAAGAGTTGACAATAGGGGAGTATGCGATACCACACACATAGAAGAGTTGACAATAGGGGAACCGTCTTACCACACACATACAAGAGTTGACAATAGGGGATCCGTCTTACCACACACATACAAGAGTTGACAATAGGGGAACCGTCTTACCACACACATACAAGAGTTGACAATAAGGGAACCGTCTTACCACACACATACAAGAGTTGACAATAGGGGATCATGCGATAACACACACATACAAGAGTTGACAATAGGGGAACCGTCTTACCACACACATACACGAGTTGACAATAGGGGAACCGTCTTACCACACACATACACGAGTTGACAATAGGGGAACCGTCTTACCACACACATACAAGAGTTGACAATAGGGGATCCGTCTTACCACACACATACAAGAGTTGACAATAGGGGAACCGTCTTACCACACACATACAAGAGTTGACAATAGGGGAACCGTCTTACCACACACATACAAGAGTTGACAATAGGGGATCCGTCTTACCACACACATACAAGAGTTGACAATAAGGGAAACCGTATTACCACACACATACAAGAGTTGACAATAGGGGATCCGTCTTACCACACACATACAAGAGTTGACAATAGGGAACCGTCTTACCACACACATACAATAGTTGACAATAGGGGAGTATGCAATACCACACACATACAAGAGTTGACAATAGGGGAACCGTCTTACCACACACATACAAGAGTTGACAATAGGGGATCATGCGTTACCACACACATACAAGAGTTGACAATAGGGGATCATGCGTTACCACACACATACAAGAGTTGACAATAGGGGATCATGCGATACCAGACACAAACAAGAGTTGACAATAGGGAAACCCTCTTACCACACACATACAAGAGTTGACAATAGGGGAACCGTCTTACCACACACATACAAGAGTTGACAATAGGGGAACCGTCTTATCACACACATACAAGAGTTGACAATAGGGGATCCGTCTTACCACACACATACAAGAGTTGACAATAGTGGATCCGTCTTACCACACACATACAAGAGTTGACAATAGGGGATCCGTCTTACCACACACATACAAGAGTTGACAATAGGGGATCATGCGATACCACACACATACAAGAGTTGACAATAGGGGATCCGTCTTACCACACACATACAATAGTTGACAATAGGGGAACCGTCTTACCACACACATACAAGAGTTGACAATAGGGGAACCGTCTTACCACACACATACAAGAGTTGACAATAGGGGAACCGTCTTACCACACACATACAAGAGTTGACAATAGGGGAACCGTTTTACCACACACATACAATAGTTGACAACAGGGGAACCGTCTTACCACACACATACAAGAGTTGACAATAGGGGAACCGTCTTACCACACACATACAAGAGTTGACAATAGGGGATCATGCGATACCACACACATACAAGAGTTGACAATAGGGGATCCTGCGATACAACACACATACAAGAGTTGACAATAGGGGAACCGTCTTACCACACACATACAAGAGTTGACAATAGGGGAACCGTCTTACCACACACATACAATAGTTGACAATAGGGGAACCGTCTTACCACACACATACAAGAGTTGACAATAGGGGAACCGTCTTACCACACACATACAAGAGTTGACAATAGGGGAACCGTCTTACCACACACATACAAGAGTTGACAATAGGGGATCATGGGATAACACACACATACAAGAGTTGACAATAGGGGAACCGTCTTACCACACACATACACGAGTTGACAATAGGGGAACCGTCTTACCACACACATACACGAGTTGACAATAGGGGAACCGTCTTACCACACACATACAAGAGTTGACAATAGGGGATCCGTCTTACCACACACATACACGAGTTGACAATAGGGGAACCGTCTTACCACACACATACAAGAGTTGACAATAGGGGAACCGTCTTACCACACACATACAAGAGTTGACAATAGGGGAACCGTCTTACCACACACATACAAGAGTTGACAATAGGGGAACCGTCTTACCACACACATACAAGAGTTGACAATAGGGGATCCGTCTTACCACACACATACAAGAGTTGACAATAGGGGAACCGTCTTACCACACACATACAAGAGTTGACAATAGTGGATCCGTCTTACCACACACATACAAGAGTTGACAATAGGGAACCGTCTTACCACACACATACAAGAGTTGACAATAGGGGAGTATGCAATACCACACACATACAAGAGTTGACAATAGGGGAACCGTCTTACCACACACATACAAGAGTTGACAATAGGGGATCATGCGTTACCACACACATACAAGAGTTGACAATAGGGGATCATGCGATACCAGACACATACAAGAGTTGACAATAGGGGAACCGTCTTACCGCACACATAAAAGAGTTGACAATAGGGGAACCGTCTTACCACACACATACAAGAGTTGACAATAGGGGAACCGTCTTACCACACACATACAAGAGTTGACAATAGGGGAACCGTCTTACCACACACATACAAGAGTTGACAATAGGGGATCATGCGATAACACACACATACAAGAGTTGACAATAGGGGAACCGTCTTACCACACACATACACGAGTTGACAATAGGGGAACCGTCTTACCACACACATACACGAGTTGACAATAGGGGAACCGTCTTACCACACACATACAAGAGTTGACAATAGGGTATCCGTCATACCAAACACATACAAGAGTTGACAATAGGGGAACCGTCTTACTACACACATACAAGAGTTGACAATAGGGGATCCGTCTTACCACACACATACAAGAGTTGACAATAGGGGATCCGTCTTACCACACTCATACAAGAGTTGACAATAGGGGATCCGTCTTACCACACACATACAAGAGTTGACAATAGGGGATCCTTCTTACCACACACATACAATAGTTGACAATAGGGGATCCGTCTTATCACACACATACAATAGTTGACAATAGGGGAACCGTCTAACCACACACATACAAGAGTTGACAATAGGGGATCCGTCTTACCAAACACATACAAGAGTTGACAATAGGGGATCCGTCTTACCACACACATACAAGAGTTGACAATAGGGGATCCGTCTTACCACACACATACAAGAGTTGACAATAGGGGATCCTTCTTACCACACACATACATGAGTTGACAATAGGGGAACCGTCTTACCACACACATACAAGAGTTGACAACAGGGGAACCATCTTACCACACACATACAAGAGTTGACAACAGGGGATCCGTCTTACCACACACATACAAGAGTTGACAATAGGGGATCATGCGATACCACACACATACAAGAGTTGACAATAGGGGATCATGCGTTACCACACACATACAAGAGTTGACAATAGGGGATCATGCGTTACCACACACATACAAGAGTTGACAATAGGGGAACCGTCTTACCGCACACATAAAAGAGTTGACAATAGGGGAACCGTCTTACCACACACATACAAGAGTTGACAATAGGGGAACCGTCTTACCACACACATACAAGAGTTGACAATAGGGGAACCGTCTTACCACACACATACAAGAGTTGACAATAGGGGATCATGCGATAACACACACATACAAGAGTTGACAATAGGGGAACCGTCTTACCACACACATACACGAGTTGACAATAGGGGAACCGTCTTACCACACACATACACGAGTTGACAATAGGGGAACCGTCTTACCACACACATACAAGAGTTGACAATAGGGTATCCGTCATACCAAACACATACAAGAGTTGACAATAGGGGAACCGTCTTACTACACACATACAAGAGTTGACAATAGGGGATCCGTCTTACCACACACATACAAGAGTTGACAATAGGGGATCCGTCTTACCACACTCATACAAGAGTTGACAATAGGGGATCCGTCTTACCACACACATACAAGAGTTGACAATAGGGGATCCGTCTTACCACACACATACAAGAGTTGACAATAGGGGAACCGTCTTACCACACACATACCAGAGTTGACAATAGGGGATCCGTCTTACCACACACATACAAGAGTTGACAATAAGGGATCCGTCTTACCACACACATACAAGAGTTGACAATAGGGGAACCGTCTTACCACACACATACAAGAGTTGACAATAGGGGATCCGTCTTACCACACACATACAATAGTTGACAATAGTGGATCCGTCTTACCACACACATACAAGAGTTGACAATAGGGGATCCTTCTTACCACACACATACAATAGTTGACAATAGGGGATCCGTCTTATCACACACATACAATAGTTGACAATAGGGGAACCGTCTAACCAGACACATACAAGAGTTGACAATAGGGGATCCGTCTTACCAAACACATACAAGAGTTGACAATAGGGGATCCGTCTTACCACACACATACAAGAGTTGACAATAGGGGATCCGTCTTACCACACACATACAAGAGTTGACAATAGGGGATCCTTCTTACCACACACATACAAGAGTTGACAATAGGGGAACCGTCTTACCACACACATACAAGAGTTGACAACAGGGGAACCATCTTACCACACACATACAAGAGTTGACAACAGGGGATCCGTCTTACCACACACATACAAGAGTTGACAATAGGGGATCATGCGATACCACACACATACAAGAGTTGACAATAGGGGATCATGCGATACCACACACATACAAGAACTGACAATAGGGGATCATGCGATACAACACACATACAAGAGTTGACAATATGGGATCATGCGATACCACACACATACAAGAGTTGACAATAGGGGATCATGCGATACTACACATACGAGAGTTGACAATAGGGGATCAAGCGATACCACACACATACAAGAGTTGACAATAGGGGATCATGCGATACCACACACATACAAGAGTTGACAATAGGGGAGTATGCGATACCACACACATACAAGAGTTGACAATAGGTGAGTATGCGATACAACACACATACAAGAGTTGGCAATAGAGGATCATGCGATACCACACACATACAAGAGTTGACAATAGGGAATCATGCGATACCACATACATACAAGAGTTGACAATAGGGGAGTATGCGATACCACACACATAGAAGAGTTGACAATAGGGGAACCGTCTTACCACACACATACAAGAGTTGACAATAGGGGATCCGTCTTACCACACACATACAAGAGTTGACAATAGGGGAACCGTCTTACCACACACATACAAGAGTTGACAATAAGGGAACCGTCTTACCAC
This sequence comes from Cyrtodaria siliqua, assembly GCA_037043455.1. NCBI lineage: Eukaryota > Metazoa > Mollusca > Bivalvia > Adapedonta > Hiatellidae > Cyrtodaria > Cyrtodaria siliqua. The sequence goes on along the minus strand of JAWPHD010001534.1, from coordinate 15,226 downwards.
ACACATACAAGAGTTGACAATAGGGGATCATGCGATAACACACACATACAAGAGTTGACAATAGGGGAACCGTCTTACCACACACATACACGAGTTGACAATAGGGGAACCGTCTTACCACACACATACACGAGTTGACAATAGGGGAACCGTCTTACCACACACATACAAGAGTTGACAATAGGGGATCCGTCTTACCACACACATACAAGAGTTGACAATAGGGGAACCGTCTTACCACACACATACAAGAGTTGACAATAGGGGAACCGTCTTACCACACACATACAAGAGTTGACAATAGGGGATCCGTCTTACCACACACATACAAGAGTTGACAATAAGGGAAACCGTCTTACCACACACATACAAGAGTTGACAATAGGGGATCCGTCTTACCACACACATACAAGAGTTGACAATAGGGAACCGTCTTACCACACACATACAATAGTTGACAATAGGGGAGTATGCAATACCACACACATACAAGAGTTGACAATAGGGGAACCGTCTTACCACACACATACAAGAGTTGACAATAGGGGATCATGCGTTACCACACACATACAAGAGTTGACAATAGGGGATCATGCGTTACCACACACATACAAGAGTTGACAATAGGGGATCATGCGATACCAGACACAAACAAGAGTTGACAATAGGGAAACCCTCTTACCACACACATACAAGAGTTGACAATAGGGGAACCGTCTTACCACACACATACAAGAGTTGACAATAGGGGAACCGTCTTATCACACACATACAAGAGTTGACAATAGGGGATCCGTCTTACCACACACATACAAGAGTTGACAATAGTGGATCCGTCTTACCACACACATACAAGAGTTGACAATAGGGGATCCGTCTTACCACACACATACAAGAGTTGACAATAGGGGATCATGCGATACCACACACATACAAGAGTTGACAATAGGGGATCCGTCTTACCACACACATACAATAGTTGACAATAGGGGAACCGTCTTACCACACACATACAAGAGTTGACAATAGGGGAACCGTCTTACCACACACATACAAGAGTTGACAATAGGGGAACCGTCTTACCACACACATACAAGAGTTGACAATAGGGGAACCGTTTTACCACACACATACAATAGTTGACAACAGGGGAACCGTCTTACCACACACATACAAGAGTTGACAATAGGGGAACCGTCTTACCACACACATACAAGAGTTGACAATAGGGGATCATGCGATACCACACACATACAAGAGTTGACAATAGGGGATCCTGCGATACAACACACATACAAGAGTTGACAATAGGGGAACCGTCTTACCACACACATACAAGAGTTGACAATAGGGGAACCGTCTTACCACACACATACAATAGTTGACAATAGGGGAACCGTCTTACCACACACATACAAGAGTTGACAATAGGGGAACCGTCTTACCACACACATACAAGAGTTGACAATAGGGGAACCGTCTTACCACACACATACAAGAGTTGACAATAGGGGATCATGGGATAACACACACATACAAGAGTTGACAATAGGGGAACCGTCTTACCACACACATACACGAGTTGACAATAGGGGAACCGTCTTACCACACACATACACGAGTTGACAATAGGGGAACCGTCTTACCACACACATACAAGAGTTGACAATAGGGGATCCGTCTTACCACACACATACACGAGTTGACAATAGGGGAACCGTCTTACCACACACATACAAGAGTTGACAATAGGGGAACCGTCTTACCACACACATACAAGAGTTGACAATAGGGGAACCGTCTTACCACACACATACAAGAGTTGACAATAGGGGAACCGTCTTACCACACACATACAAGAGTTGACAATAGGGGATCCGTCTTACCACACACATACAAGAGTTGACAATAGGGGAACCGTCTTACCACACACATACAAGAGTTGACAATAGTGGATCCGTCTTACCACACACATACAAGAGTTGACAATAGGGAACCGTCTTACCACACACATACAAGAGTTGACAATAGGGGAGTATGCAATACCACACACATACAAGAGTTGACAATAGGGGAACCGTCTTACCACACACATACAAGAGTTGACAATAGGGGATCATGCGTTACCACACACATACAAGAGTTGACAATAGGGGATCATGCGATACCAGACACATACAAGAGTTGACAATAGGGGAACCGTCTTACCGCACACATAAAAGAGTTGACAATAGGGGAACCGTCTTACCACACACATACAAGAGTTGACAATAGGGGAACCGTCTTACCACACACATACAAGAGTTGACAATAGGGGAACCGTCTTACCACACACATACAAGAGTTGACAATAGGGGATCATGCGATAACACACACATACAAGAGTTGACAATAGGGGAACCGTCTTACCACACACATACACGAGTTGACAATAGGGGAACCGTCTTACCACACACATACACGAGTTGACAATAGGGGAACCGTCTTACCACACACATACAAGAGTTGACAATAGGGTATCCGTCATACCAAACACATACAAGAGTTGACAATAGGGGAACCGTCTTACTACACACATACAAGAGTTGACAATAGGGGATCCGTCTTACCACACACATACAAGAGTTGACAATAGGGGATCCGTCTTACCACACTCATACAAGAGTTGACAATAGGGGATCCGTCTTACCACACACATACAAGAGTTGACAATAGGGGATCCTTCTTACCACACACATACAATAGTTGACAATAGGGGATCCGTCTTATCACACACATACAATAGTTGACAATAGGGGAACCGTCTAACCACACACATACAAGAGTTGACAATAGGGGATCCGTCTTACCAAACACATACAAGAGTTGACAATAGGGGATCCGTCTTACCACACACATACAAGAGTTGACAATAGGGGATCCGTCTTACCACACACATACAAGAGTTGACAATAGGGGATCCTTCTTACCACACACATACAAGAGTTGACAATAGGGGAACCGTCTTACCACACACATACAAGAGTTGACAACAGGGGAACCATCTTACCACACACATACAAGAGTTGACAACAGGGGATCCGTCTTACCACACACATACAAGAGTTGACAATAGGGGATCATGCGATACCACACACATACAAGAGTTGACAATAGGGGATCATGCGATACCACACACATACAAGAATTGACAATAGGGGATCATGCGATACAACACACATACAAGAGTTGACAATATGGGATCATGCGATACCACACACATACAAGAGTTGACAATAGGGGATCATGCGATACTACACATACGAGAGTTGACAATAGGGGATCAAGCGATACCACACACATACAAGAGTTGACAATAGGGGATCATGCGATACCACACACATACAAGAGTTGACAATAGGGGAGTATGCGATACCACACACATACAAGAGTTGACAATAGGTGAGTATGCGATACAACACACATACAAGAGTTGGCAATAGAGGATCATGCGATACCACACACATACAAGAGTTGACAATAGGGAATCATGCGATACCACATACATACAAGAGTTGACAATAGGGGAGTATGCGATACCACACACATAGAAGAGTTGACAATAGGGGAACCGTCTTACCACACACATACAAGAGTTGACAATAGGGGATCCGTCTTACCACACACATACAAGAGTTGACAATAGGGGAACCGTCTTACCACACACATACAAGAGTTGACAATAAGGGAACCGTCTTACCACACACATACAAGAGTTGACAATAGGGGATCATGCGATAACACACACATACAAGAGTTGACAATAGGGGAACCGTCTTACCACACACATACACGAGTTGACAATAGGGGAACCGTCTTACCACACACATACACGAGTTGACAATAGGGGAACCGTCTTACCACACACATACAAGAGTTGACAATAGGGGATCCGTCTTACCACACACATACAAGAGTTGACAATAGGGGAACCGTCTTACCACACACATACAAGAGTTGACAATAGGGGAACCGTCTTACCACACACATACAAGAGTTGACAATAGGGGATCCGTCTTACCACACACATACAAGAGTTGACAATAAGGGAAACCGTCTTACCACACACATACAAGAGTTGACAATAGGGGATCCGTCTTACCACACACATACAAGAGTTGACAATAGGGAACCGTCTTACCACACACATACAATAGTTGACAATAGGGGAGTATGCAATACCACACACATACAAGAGTTGACAATAGGGGAACCGTCTTACCACACACATACAAGAGTTGACAATAGGTGATCATGCGTTACCACACACATACAAGAGTTGACAATAGGGGATCATGCGTTACCACACACATACAAGAGTTGACAATAGGGGATCATGCGATACCAGACACAAACAAGAGTTGACAATAGGGAAACCCTCTTACCACACACATACAAGAGTTGACAATAGGGGAACCGTCTTACCACACACATACAAGAGTTGACAATAGGGGAACCGTCTTATCACACACATACAAGAGTTGACAATAGGGGATCCGTCTTACCACACACATACAAGAGTTGACAATAGTGGATCCGTCTTACCACACACATACAAGAGTTGACAATAGGGGATCCGTCTTACCACACACATACAAGAGTTGACAATAGGGGATCATGCGATACCACACACATACAAGAGTTGACAATAGGGGATCCGTCTTACCACACACATACAATAGTTGACAATAGGGGAACCGTCTTACCACACACATACAAGAGTTGACAATAGGGGAACCGTCTTACCACACACATACAAGAGTTGACAATAGGGGAACCGTCTTACCACACACATACAAGAGTTGACAATAGGGGAACCGTTTTACCACACACATACAATAGTTGACAACAGGGGAACCGTCTTACCACACACATACAAGAGTTGACAATAGGGGAACCGTCTTACCACACACATACAAGAGTTGACAATAGGGGATCATGCGATACCACACACATACAAGAGTTGACAATAGGGGATCCTGCGATACAACACACATACCAGAGTTGACAATAGGGGAACCGTCTTACCACACACATACAAGAGTTGACAATAGGGGAACCGTCTTACCACACACATACAATAGTTGACAATAGGGGAACCGTCTTACCACACACATACAAGAGTTGACAATAGGGGAACCGTCTTACCACACACATACAAGAGTTGACAATAGGGGAACCGTCTTACCACACACATACAAGAGTTGACAATAGGGGATCATGGGATAACACACACATACAAGAGTTGACAATAGGGGAACCGTCTTACCACACACATACAAGAGTTGACAATAGGGGAACCGTCTTACCACACACATACAAGAGTTGACAATAGGGGTTCCGTCTTACCACACACATACAAGAATTGACAAAAGGGGATCCGTCTTACCACACATATACAAGAGTTGACAATAGGGGTTCCGTCTTACCACACACATACAAGAATTGACAATAGGGGATCCGTCTTACCACACACATACAAGAGTTGACAATAGGGGAACCGTCTTACCACACATATACAAGAGTTGACAATAGGGGTTCCGTCTTACCACACACATACAAGAATTGACAATAGGGGATCCGTCTTACCACACACATACAAGAGTTGACAATAGGGGAACCGTCTTACCACACACATACAAGTGTTGACAATATTGGATCCGTCTTACCACACACATACAAGAGTTGACAATAGGGGAACCGTCTTACCACACACATACAAGAGTTGACAATAGGGGATCATGCGATAACACACACATACAAGAGTTGACAATAGGGGAACCGTCTTACCACACACATACACGAGTTGACAATAGGGGAACCGTCTTACCACACACATACACGAGTTGACAATAGGGGAACCGTCTTACCACACACATACAAGAGTTGACAATAGGGTATCCGTCTTACCAAACACATACAAGAGTTGACAATAGGGGAACCGTCTTACTACACACATACAAGAGTTGACAATAGGGGATCCGTCTTACCACACACATACAAGAGTTGACAATAGGGGATCCGTTTTACCACACTCATACAAGAGTTGACAATAGGGTATCCGTCTTACCACACACATACAAGAGTTGACAATAGGGTATCCGTCTTACCAAACACATACAAGAGTTGACAATAGGGGAACCGTCTTACTACACACATACAAGAGTTGACAATAGGGGATCCGTCTTACCACACACATACAAGAGTTGACAATAGGGGATCCGTTTTACCACACTCATACAAGAGTTGACAATAGGGTATCCGTCTTACCACACACATACAAGAGTTGACAATAGGGGATCCGTTTTACCACACTCATACAAGAGTTGACAATAGGGTATCCGTCTTACCACACACATACAAGAGTTGACAATAGGGGATCCGTCTTACCACACACATACAAGAGTTGACAATAGGGGAACCGTCTTACCACACACATACCAGAGTTGACAATAGGGGATCCGTCTTACCACACACATACAAGAGTTGACAATAAGGGATCCGTCTTACCACACACATACAAGAGTTGACAATAGGAGAACCGTCTAACCACACACATACAAGAGTTGACAATAGGGGATCCGTCTTACCACACACATACAATAGTTGACAATAGTGGATCCGTCTTACCACACACATACAAGAGTTGACAATAGGGGATCCTTCTTACCACACACATACAATAGTTGACAATAGGGGATCCGTCTTATCACACACATACAATAGTTGACAATAGGGGAACTGTCTAACCACACACATACAAGAGTTGACAATAGGGGATCCGTCTTACCAAACACATACAAGAGTTGACAATAGGGGATCCGTCTTACCACACACATACAAGAGTTGACAATAGGGGATCCGTCTTACCACACACATACAAGAGTTGACAATAGGGGATCCTTCTTACCACACACATACAAGAGTTGACAATAGGGGAACCGTCTTACCACACACATACAAGAGTTGACAACAGGGGAACCATCTTACCACACACATACAAGAGTTGACAACAGGGGATCCGTCTTACCACACACATACAAGAGTTGACAATAGGGGATCATGCGATACCACACACATACAAGAGTTGACAATAGGGGATCATGCGATACCACACACATACAAGAATTGACAATAGGGGATCATGCGATACAACACACATACAAGAGTTGACAATATGGGATCATGCGATACCACACACATACAAGAGTTGACAATAGGGGATCATGCGATACTACACATATACGAGAGTTGACAATAGGGGATCAAGCGATACCACACACATACAAGAGTTGACAATAGGGGATCATGCGATACCACACACATACAATAGTTGACAATAGGGGAGTATGCGATACCACACACATACAAGAGTTGACAATAGGGGAGTATGCGATACAACACACATACAAGAGTTGGCAATAGAGGATCATGCGATACCACATACATACAAGAGTTGACAATAGGGAATCATGCGATACCACATACATACAAGAGTTGACAATAGGGGAGTATGCGATACCACACACATAGAAGAGTTGACAATAGGGGAACCGTCTTACCACACACATACAAGAGTTGACAATAGGGGATCCGTCTTACCACACACATACAAGAGTTGACAATAGGGGAACCGTCTTACCACACACATACAAGTGTTGACAATAAGGGAACCGTCTTACCACACACATACAAGAGTTGACAATAGGGGATCATGCTATAACACACACATACAAGAGTTGACAATAGGGGAACCGTCTTACCACACACATACACGAGTTGACAATAGGGGAACCGTCTTACCACACACATACACGAGTTGACAATAGGGGAACCGTCTTACCACACACATACAAGAGTTGACAATAGGGGATCCGTCTTACCACACACATACAAGAGTTGACAATAGGGGAACCGTCTTACCACACACATACAAGAGTTGACAATAGGGGAACCGTCTTACCACACACATACAAGAGTTGACAATAGGGGATCCGTCTTACCACACACATACAAGAGTTGACAATAGGGGAACCGTCTTACCACACACATACAAGAGTTGACAATAGTGGATCCGTCTTACCACACACATACAAGAGTTGACAATAGGGAACCGTCTTACCACACACATACAAGAGTTGACAATAGGGGAGTATGCAATACCACACACATACAAGAGTTGACAATAGGGGAACCGTCTTACCACACACATACAAGAGTTGACAATAGGGGATCATGCGATAACACACACATACAAGAGTTGACAATAGGGGAACCGTCTTACCACACACATACACGAGTTGACAATAGGGGAACCGTCTTACCACACACATACACGAGTTGACAATAGGGGAACCGTCTTACCACACACATACAAGAGTTGACAATAGGGTATCCGTCATACCAAACACATACAAGAGTTGACAATAGGGGAACCGTCTTACTACACACAAACAAGAGTTGACAATAGGGGATCCGTCTTACCACACACATACAAGAGTTGACAAAAGGGGATCCGTCTTACCACACTCATACAAGAGTTGACAATAGGGGATCCGTCTTACCACACACATACAAGAGTTGACAATAGGGGATCCGTCTTACCACACACATACAAGAGTTGACAATAGGGGAACCGTCTTACCACACACATACCAGAGTTGACAATAGGGGATCCGTCTTACCACACACATACAAGAGTTGACAATAAGGGATCCGTCTTACCACACACATACAAGAGTTGACAATAGGGGAACCGTCTTACCACACACATACAAGAGTTGACAATAGGGGATCCGTCTTACCACACACATACAATAGTTGACAATAGTGGATCCGTCTTACCACACACATACAAGAGTTGACAATAGGGGATCCTTCTTACCACACACATACAATAGTTGACAATAGGGGATCCGTCTTATCACACACATACAATAGTTGACAATAGGGGAACCGTCTAACCACACACATACAAGAGTTGACAATAGGGGATCCGTCTTACCAAACACATACAAGAGTTGACAATAGGGGATCCGTCTTACCACACACATACAAGAGTTGACAATAGGGGATCCGTCTTACCACACACATACAAGAGTTGACAATAGGGGATCCTTCTTACCACACACATACAAGAGTTGACAATAGGGGAACCGTCTTACCACACACATACAAGAGTTGACAACAGGGGAACCATCTTACCACACACATACAAGAGTTGACAACAGGGGATCCGTCTTACCACACACATACAAGAGTTGACAATAGGGGATCATGCGATACCACACACATACAAGAGTTGACAATAGGGGATCATGCGATACCACACACATACAAGAATTGACAATAGGGGATCATGCGATACAACACACATACAAGAGTTGACAATATGGGATCATGCGATACCACACACATACAAGAGTTGACAATAGGGGATCATGCGATACTACACATACGAGAGTTGACAATAGGGGATCAAGCGATACCACACACATACAAGAGTTGACAATAGGGGATCATGCGATACCACACACATACAAGAGTTGACAATAGGGGAGTATGCGATACCACACACATACAAGAGTTGACAATAGGTGAGTATGCGATACAACACACATACAAGAGTTGGCAATAGAGGATCATGCGATACCACACACATACAAGAGTTGACAATAGGGAATCATGCGATACCACATACATACAAGAGTTGACAATAGGGGAGTATGCGATACCACACACATAGAAGAGTTGACAATAGGGGAACCGTCTTACCACACACATACAAGAGTTGACAATAGGGGATCCGTCTTACCACACACATACAAGAGTTGACAATAGGGGAACCGTCTTACCACACACATACAAAAGTTGACAATAAGGGAACCGTCTTACCACACACATACAAGAGTTGACAATAGGGGATCATGCGATAACACACACATACAAGAGTTGACAATAGGGGAACCGTCTTACCACACACATACACGAGTTGACAATAGGGGAACCGTCTTACCACACACATACACGAGTTGACAATAGGGGAACCGTCTTACCACACACATACAAGAGTTGACAATAGGGGATCCGTCTTACCACACACATACAAGAGTTGACAATAGGGGAACCGTCTTACCACACACATACAAGAGTTGACAATAGGGGAACCGTCTTACCACACACATACAAGAGTTGACAATAGGGGATCCGTCTTACCACACACATACAAGAGTTGACAATAAGGGAAACCGTCTTACCACACACATACAAGAGTTGACAATAGGGGATCCGTCTTACCACACACATACAAGAGTTGACAATAGGGAACCGTCTTACCACACACATACAATAGTTGACAATAGGGGAGTATGCAATACCACACACATACAAGAGTTGACAATAGGGGAACCGTCTTACCACACACATACAAGAGTTGACAATAGGGGATCATGCGTTACCACACACATACAAGAGTTGACAATAGGGGATCATGCGATACCAGACACATACAAGAGTTGACAATAGGGGAACCGTCTTACCGCACACATACAAGAGTTGACAATAGGGGAACCGTCTTACCACACACATACAAGAGTTGACAATAGGGGAACCGTCTTACCACACACATACAAGAGTTGACAATAGGGTATCCGTCTTACCACACACATACAAGAGTTGACAATAGGGGAATCGTCTTACCACACACATACAGGAGTTGACAATAGGGGAACCGTCTTACCACACACATAAAAGAGTTGACAATAGGGGAACCGTCTTACCACACACATACAAGTGTTGACTATATTGGATCCGTCTTACCACACACATACAAGAGTTGACAATAGGGAACCGTCTTACCACACACATACAAGAGTTGACAATAGGGGAACCGTCTTACCACACACATACAAGAGTTGACAATAGGGGATCATGCGATAACACACATATACAAGAGTTGACAATAGGGGAACCGTCTTACCACACACATACACGAGTTGACAATAGGGGAACCGTCTTACCACACACATACACGAGTTGACAATAGGGGAACCGTCTTACCACACACATACAAGAGTTGACAATAGGGTATCCGTCTTACCAAACACATACAAGAGTTGACAATAGGGGAACCGTCTTACTACACACATACAAGAGTTGACAATAGGGGATCCGTCTTACCACACACATACAAGAGTTGACAATAGGGGATCCGTCTTACCACACTCATACAAGAGTTGACAATAGGGGATCCGTCTTACCACACACATACAAGAGTTGACAATAGGGGATCCGTCTTACCACACAAATACACGAGTTGACAATAGGGGAACCGTCTTACCACACACATACACGAGTTGACAATAGGGGAACCGTCTTACCACACACATACAAGAGTTGACAATAGGGGAACCGTCTTACCACACACATACAAGAGTTGACAATAGGGGATCTGTCTTACCACACACATACAAGAGTTGACAATAGGGGAACCGTCTTACCACACACATACAAGAGTTGACAATAGGGGAACCGTCTTACCACACACATACAAGAGTTGACAATAGGGGTTCCGTCTTACCACACACATACAAGAATTGGCAATAGGGGATCCGTCTTACCACACACATACAAGAGTTGACAATAGGGGTTCCGTCTTACCACACACATACAATAATTGACAATAGGGGATCCGTCTTACCACACACATACAAGAGTTGACAATAGGGGAACCGTCTTTCCACACACATACAAGAGTTGACAATAGGGGAACCGTCTTACCACACACATACAAGAGTTGACAATAGGGGAACCGTCTTACCACACACATACAAGAGTTGACAATAGGGGAACCGTCTTACCACACACATACAAGAGTTGACAATATTGGATCCGTCTTACCACACACATACAAGAGTTGACAATAGGGAACCGTCTTACCACACACATACAATAGTTGACAATAGGGGAACCGTCTTACCACACACATACAAGAGTTGACAATAGGGGAACCGTCTTACCACACACATACAAGAGTTGACAATATTGGATCCGTCTTACCACACAAATACAAGAGTTGACAATAGGGGAACCGTATTACCACACACATACAAGAGTTGACAATAGGGGATCCGTCTAACCACACACATACACGAGTTGACAATAGGGGAACCGTCTTACCACACACATACACGAGTTGACAATAGGGGATCATGCGATACCACACACATACAGGAGTTGTCAATAGGCGATCATGCGATACCACACACATACAAGAGTTGACAATAGGGGATCATGCGATACCACACACATACAAGAGTTGACAATAGGGGAACATTCTTACCTCACACATACAAGAGTTGACAATAGGGGAACCGTCTTACCACACACATACAAGAGTTGACAATAGGGGAACCGTCTTACCACACACATACAAGAGTTGACAATAGGGGAACCGTCTTACCACACACATACAATAGTTGACAACAGGGGAACCGTCTTACCACACACATACAAGAGTTGACAATAGGGGATCATGCGATACCACACACAAGAGTTGACAATAGGGGATCATGCGATACCACACACATACAAGAGTTGACAATAGGGGATCCTGCGATACAACACACATACAAGAGTTGACAATAGGTGAACCGTCTTACCACACACATACAAGAGTTGACAATAGGGGAACCGTCTTACCACACACATACAATAGTTGACAATAGGGGAACCGTCTTACCACACACATACAAGAGTTGACAATAGGGGAACCGTCTTACCACACACATACAAGTGTTGACAATAAGGGAACCGTCTTACCACACACATACAAGAGTTGACAATAGGGGATCATGCGATAACACACACATACAAGAGTTGACAATAGGGGAACCGTCTTACCACACACATACAAGAGTTGACAATAGGGGATCCGTCTTACCACACACATACAATAGTTGACAATAGGGGAACCGTCTTACCACACACATACAAGAGTTGACAATAGGGGATCCGTCTTACCACACACATATAAGAGTTGACAATAGGGGAACCGTCTTACCACACACATACAAGAGTTGACAATAGGGGAACCGTCTTACCACACACATACAAGAGTTGACAATAGGGGTTCCGTCTTACCACACACATACAAGAATTGACAAAAGGGGATCCGTCTTACCACACATATACAAGAGTTGACAATAGGGGTTCCGTCTTACCACACACATACAAGAATTGACAATAGGGGATCCGTCTTACCACACACATACAAGAGTTGACAATAGGGGAACCGTCTTACCACACATATACAAGAGTTGACAATAGGGGTTCCGTCTTACCACACACATACAAGAATTGACAATAGGGGATCCGTCTTACCACACACATACAAGAGTTGACAATAGGGGAACCGTCTTACCACACACATACAAGTGTTGACAATATTGGATCCGTCTTACCACACACATACAAGAGTTGACAATAGGGGAACCGTCTTACCACACACATACAAGAGTTGACAATAGGGGATCATGCGATAACACACACATACAAGAGTTGACAATAGGGGAACCATCTTACCACACACATACACGAGTTGACAATAGGGGAACCGTCTTACCACACACATACACGAGTTGACAATAGGGGAACCGTCTTACCACACACATACAAGAGTTGACAATAGGGTATCCGTCTTACCAAACACATACAAGAGTTGACAATAGGGGAACCGTCTTACTACACACATACAAGAGTTGACAATAGGGGATCCGTCTTACCACACACATACAAGAGTTGACAATAGGGGATCCGTTTTACCACACTCATACAAGAGTTGACAATAGGGTATCCGTCTTACCACACACATACAAGAGTTGACAATAGGGGATCCGTCTTACCACACACATACAAGAGTTGACAATAGGGGAACCGTCTTACCACACACATACCAGAGTTGACAATAGGGGATCCGTCTTACCACACACATACAAGAGTTGACAATAAGGGATCCGTCTTACCACACACATACAAGCGTTGACAATAGGAGAACCGTCTAACCACACACATACAAGAGTTGACAATAGGGGATCCGTCTTACCACACACATACAATAGTTGACAATAGTGGATCCGTCTTACCACACACATACAAGAGTTGACAATAGGGGATCCTTCTTACCACACACATACAATAGTTGACAATAGGGGATCCGTCTTATCACACACATACAATAGTTGACAATAGGGGAACCGTCTAACCACACACATACAAGAGTTGACAATAGGGGATCCGTCTTACCAAACACATACAAGAGTTGACAATAGGGGATCCGTCTTACCACACACATACAAGAGTTGACAATAGGGGATCCGTCTTACCACACACATACAAGAGTTGACAATAGGGGATCCTTCTTACCACACACATACAAGAGTTGACAATAGGGGAACCGTCTTACCACACACATACAAGAGTTGACAACAGGGGAACCATCTTACCACACACATACAAGAGTTGACAACAGGGGATCCGTCTTACCACACACATACAAGAGTTGACAATAGGGGATCATGCGATAACCACACACATACAAGAGTTGACAATAGGGGGATCATGCGATACCACACACATTAACAAGAATTGACAATAGGGGATCATGCGATACAACACACATACAAGAGTTGACAAATATGGGATCATGCGATACCACACACATACAAGAGTTGACAATAGGGGATCATGCGATACTACACATATACGAGAGTTGACAATAGGGGATCAAGCGATACCACACACATACAAGAGTTGACAATAGGGGATCATGCGATACCACACACCATACAAGGAGTTGGACAATAGGGGAGTATGCGATACCACACACATACAAGAGTTGGACAATAGGGGAGTATGCGATACAACACACATACAAGAGTTTGGCAATAGAGGATCATGGCGATTACCACATACATACAAGAGTTGACAATAGGGGAATCATTGCGATACCACATACATACAAGAGTTGACAATAGGGGAGTATGCGATACCACACACATAGAAGAGTTGACAATAGGGGAACCGTCTTACCACCACACATTACAAGAGTTGACAATAGGGGATACGTCTTACCACACCCATACAAGAGTTGACAATAGGGGAAACCGTCTTACCACACACATAACAAGTG